>LOEQ01004610.1:42826-57519 GCA_001685075.1 Bramus lutescens
AACAGCAACAACAACAACAAAAAAAAATACAAGATTCACAAGGCCCTCCCTGAAGATTATATAAGCCATAACAATTGCAAGAGAATATAGACTCTGCCATGTCAATCTGCCTATAAGTCACGCAAGGAGCTCCAGGGATGCAGCTTCCATGAGTCACTGACTAAGCTAGGGTGAGCTTTTCAATGACAACTGCCTTTGAGTCATTCATACTGCTGTATGTAACCCCTCACCCACACTCCTGCAAGTAACCCCAGGAAACCCACTGGTCTAGACTTGAGTGGAAAAACTGCTTTAGTCTGTCATCAGTGCCCTATCTGATGTAAACAAGTTCGTTAGCATCTCCCTAGGAAGTGTCACATAACACCAACCTAACTTCCATAGACCATCTAAGAAAGAAAGAAAAAAGTTTGACTCACAGTAAAACTGACTTCAAAAGCAACTTAACCAAGTTGACTAACTCTGTGACTTTAAGAAAACTATTAACCTCTCTGAGCTTCATCCATACAGTGGTAATAGTAACCAGTTTACAATCCTGTTAAGTACTGAGTATGATAGCTCAAATATTAGCTGCGTTTTATAAGTAATAAAAATGAAGCAATCATATGACATACCCAACGGGGAAGAGAAAAACAGTAAGGCAGAACTTCTTTAGAACTAGCAATCTTCCTTATCTTGAAGCTACCTTGCCTGACATTAATCACACCAACTCGTTAACAATAGCATTCATAGGGTCCTTTTACCATATTTTTACTCCAACTAAAATGGATTTTTTTATATTTTAAATTCTTGTGAACAATAAAGATATGTCTTTTGTTTTCATCTTTTTGGTACTATTTAGTCTATTTACGTTTAATGCAATTATGAAATAGCTGATTTTAATTCTACTACTTGTATTTCTATGTTCAAACGTTACCCATTCTTTTTAACTATTTCTCATCTGCATCCTTCAGGCCAGTTTTTAACTCTATATCTACTTAGAAGCAGTTGCTGAAATGAGTACGGCATTCCCCCATAACTTATCAGCCTACCTTGAATTAATAGTCCCACACCCTTTATCTAATCTGTACAAGAAACGCACTTGCCCTTCCCCTTTGCTGCTGTTGTCATCTAGCGTTATGGTATTTCCCGTGGTCTTCATTTCTCCTGTAGATCCTATTCCCATCTAGGATCATTTCTTTACCGCACAAAGAGGGTCTTTTCACATTTTTATGATTCCCAGGTCTATTAGCAACAATTTCTCAAGTTTTATTTTATTTATGTATTTTTCTTTCTCCCACCCCCCTCCCCTTGGTTTTTCAAGACAGGGTTTCCCTGTCTAGCCCTGGCTGTCCTAGAATTTGCTCTGTAGACCAGGCTGACCTCAAACTAACAGTGATCTGTCCACCTCTGCCTCCCGAGTTCTGGGATTAAAGGCGTGGGCCACCACCACCCGGCTTCAATTTAATATTTTTGAGGTAAGAGATTAGGTACTAGCAATGTGGAGATGAACATGACACAGCTCTAAGTCTCAAAACATTCAATAATAACTAACAAATTGATGTTTATTTCCATATACAAATGACACAAATCTAATGCTGCCACATCTTTTGTTTCTTGGGTGCTTATGTTTTTGTTCTTACTTTTTGTTGTTATTGTTTGAGATGGCTTCCCTACATATCCTGGCTATCTTAAAACTCAATATTATACATACCAGACTGGTTGTGACCTTGAAGCAATTATCAAGCCTCTACCTTCTCAGTATTAGGATTACAAGTATGTGCCACCATTACTAGCTTGTCTGGGGGTTTTACATTTATTTGGTTGGCTAGTCTGTTGGTTTGATTGTATTTATCTGGCTTTGTTTTTTGTGTTTGTGTTGATCCTTGTCTTGTTACTATAACAAAATAAATGACAAGAATTAACTTTAGGAAGAGCTAATTTTAGCACACAGTTCAAGGACAGTCTGTCATGGCTGTGGGATCTTGAAGAGGGAGCTGGTCACATGCATGCAGGATCACAGGAAGCACAGTGTGATGAATGCTGAGACTCTGCTTATTTCTCATTTTTATGAATTCCAGGACTCCTGGCCCACGGAATTGTACCACCCACAATTAAAGAGAGTCCTCCCACATCAACTAACTTAGTTGAGATAATAATATCCCATAGGCAGGCCCAGAGGCTAACTAAATTAAGATCATTTTTTTCTAGATGTGCTAGGAGCTTTGTCTCCTAGTTAATTCTAAATCATTATCTAGTTGACAATCAATATTAAGCATCACAATCTATTTCTTGTTTTCTTGGGACATAATCTCAAGTAATCCAGGCTACTAGCAAGTAGCTAAGAATGACATTGAACTTCTGATCCCCCTGCTTCTTCTACCTCCCAAGTGTTGGTTCTAACAGGCATGTGCTACCTACCATACAACCTGGTGTTCTGCAGTGCTGGAATGGAATCTAGTCAAACACTATACCAACTAAACTACATCCCTAGCCCTGACTTTTTGCTTTTATTGAGAAAGAGTCTGACATAATACAAGCTGGCTTCAAACTTGCTATGTGGCAAAGGCTGGCCTTTGAACTCAAAATCCTCCTGCTTCAGCCTCCTAATACCAGGACTGTAGGCTACATGCTGGCTGGGGCTGGACAGATGGCTCAGAGGGTAAGAGCACGGGCGGCTCTTCCAGAGATCCCGAGTTCAATTCCCAGCAACCACATGGTGGCTCACAACCATCTGCAATGAGACCTGGTGCCTACCTTGCCAGCAGTATATTGTATGCTTCATAAATAAATATTTAAAAAATTGCTACATGCTAATGACAAAATCAGGATAAAAAAATCATTTCTTTCAAGTAATTAAGTGTTTCTTAATTCAAGCTCACTTAACTAGAGTTCAAATGAACACTCAGTAAAAATATGCCCTGTATTTACACAAAAAAAAGACTGTTAGGCACCAAGAATATGCCAAAATGAATATGGACCTAGTTCTACACTGTATGTAACTCAAAGATTAGTAAGGAAGACAACCAGTATTTTCCATGTAATGTGATAGCTACACATCCACTAGAAGATGCCTGTATACAAATAAGAAACACAGAGAAGGAAGCAAACATACATGAGAAAGGACTTTGTGCGGACAATGTCTATGCAGAAATCTGTGAAGACAGACAGGAAGACAATAAAAGCCTGACAAATACAAAAGTTTTTGTGGGATAATCTTTGTGTACACTGTGAAGATTTGTCACTCTAATAAAAAACTGAACAGCCAATAGCTAGGCAGGATTTTCATGGCAGAGTGGATGCTGGAAAGGGTGGAGACATGAAGAATGGCCAGTCAGTCATGAAGGAAGCAGAAAAGCACCATGGGCTGTACAGAGTAAAGGTAATAAAGCCACGAGGCAGAAAGTAAAGTAACAAAAATGGGTAAATTTAAGTTAAAAGAGCTAGTTAGAAACAAGACTAAGCTACAGGTCAAGCTTTCATAATTATTAATAATAAATCTCCATGTTGTGATTTGGTAGCTGACAGGAGGGTTAGAAAAATCTGCCTCTAAGTTTTGAAGTGATTTAAGTTCAAGAAAATTGCAAGCACCAAAATAATTTTTATTTAAAAAACTTTTTCATTCTGTACACCAAACTCAGTTCCCCTCCCTCCCTTCCTCCCACACCCCTATCTCCTTCCCCCATCCACTCCTCAGGGGGGGTGAAGGCCTCCCTCCCTTGGGGAGTCAACCAGGTCTGACATACCAAGTTGAGGCAGGACCAAGACCCTCCTTGCTGTCTCAAGATGAAGCAAGGTATCCCACCATAGGAAATGGGCTCCAAAAAATGAGTTCATGCACCCAAAGTCCTGGTCCCACTCCCAGGGCCCCCCCTTAAACAGATCAAGCCAAATAACTGTCACCCACATTCAGAGGGCCTAGTTCAGTCCCATGCAGGTTCTCCAGCTGACAGTCCAAAGTCCATGCGTTCCCACTAACTCAAATCAGCTGTCTCTGTGGTTCCCCCCTTGCTCATATGATCCCTCCTCCTCTCTTCAGCTGAAGCCCAGGAACTCAGCCCAGTGCTTGACTGTGGATCACTGCATTTGCTTCCATCAGTTATTCAATGAAGGTTCTACGATGACAATTAGTGTAGTCACTAATCTGATTATAGGGGAAGGCCAGTTCAGTCTTGCTGGGGCCATCCTTGTGGATTCCTGGGAATTTTCCTAGCACCAGGTTTCTCCCTAACCCCATAATGGCTCCCTCCAGCAAGAAATCTTTTATTGCTCTCCCTCTCCATCCTTTCCCCTACTTGGCCATCTAAATCCCTCATGTTCCCATCCCCCATCCTCTTCCTTCTAACCCCCCCTCCCAGTTTACCTTGGAGATCTTAACTATTTGCCATTCCTAGGGCCCTCCAGGTATGTCCCTCTTAGGGTCCCCTCCTTTTTACCTAGCTTCTCCAGGGTTGTGGATTGTAGCCTGATTATGCTTTTCTTTGTGTCTAATATCCATTTATGAGTGAATACATACTGTGCATGTCTTTCTGGGTCTGGATTACCTCACTCAGGATTTTTTTTCTAGTCCCATCCATTTGCCTACAAATTTCATGATGTCATTGTTTTTTACCACTGAATAGTACTCCATTATGTAAATGTACCACATTTTCTTTATCCGTTCTTCAGTTGAGGGGTATCTAGGTTGTTTCCAGGTTCTTGCTATTACAAATAACAAGCATCAAAATATTACTAAAGTACATACATACAGTATATACTACAAGGAATATATAGGTTATAGAAGACCAAATAACAAAATAACTGGCATTGTCAGAGCCAAAAAATATTTTTTTTATTTTATATAGGCACTTTAATATGAGGTTAAAAGATGAGACAGGAGCTGGATGCAGTGGTGCTCATCTACAGAAAAAAGTATGAGTTTTAGGATGGTCTGGGTTAAATAGAGTTCTACACCAACCTAGACCTTCATCTGGGCTTGGATACCAACTCAAAAATAAAAAAAATAAAAAAAACAAGGGGTAAGAGGTGAAAAATGAGAAAATGAGTTTCTCCTCCTTGGAAACCAGAAACATACATAAACTGGGTAGTGGTTGTGTATACCTTTAATCCCAGCACATGGGAGGCGGAGGCAGGAGGACCTCTGAGTTCGAGGCCAGTCTGGTCTACAGAGGAGTTCCACAACACCTAGGAAGACACAGAGAAATCATATCTCAAAAAACCAAAAAAAAATAATAAAACAAAGAAAAGAGGATTACCTAAAAACCACATGAAATAGATGGAATGAAGGGTAAATGGACAAGACAAATAGAAAAGGTACATTAGCACTTTCACAAGAGAAAAGGACAGAAATGTGGAATCATTTAAAACAGAACACAAGATCAATGGGTAATATTTTAAAGTGGAGAAGACTGCAGTTAAAACTGGAAAAAAGTTCAGAAAAAGGAGTCAAGGGAAAAGAAGCATACAGAAATCCAAGGAAATACGATGGAGCACATTTCTAGAGAGATGACTTAAGTAGAAGGACGAAAGCTAAGGAAGTTCACTGAATTAGAACAGTTCAAAAGATTAGAGATGAGCAAAGTATGCTGCAACTGTTTGTTCTCTCCAAAAGTCATACTGGAGTTTAATCTCCATCATGAGGGATTAAGAGGGTGTAAAGTTAATCAAGCTGTAGTGCTTAGATGGCATAAAGCCCTCATGGATCTATAAGGGAAAGATAAGAAAACACATAAAGCAATACAAGCATTGTCACTTGTCTGGAGACAGCATTCATCATCTTGGGACTCTGCCATCGTCAGTTCAGATACACCACTGGTAAGGCTGAGGCAGGGGGTTCATTTGAACCTAAGAATATGAGGTTAGCCTGAGCAAAATATTAAGACTCCATCTCAGGAAAAAGAAACAGGAGGTGTGGTGGCAAACCTATAAGCCTACCACAACTTTACAAATGGTTTGTTTTATTTAGTTTTGCTTTACTCTATTGTGTCTTGTTTTTTACAAAGTCTCATAGCCCAGGATGGCTTCTAAGTCACTCTGTAGCTGAGGCTAGCCTTAAACTTCTGATCTTCTTGCCTCTACTTCTTTAATTTGCCCAGTCAATAGCTTTCCAAGTAGTCATTAGGTAGTTAGACCATTAGCAGTAGGCAAGCAACGGTCAGTAGAAATAGACTAAATTTTTCAAGGTAACTATAGTACCCACAGCCTTGAGTTCTATCCAATCAAAAAGCAACTACATCTATTACTAGTCTATATGGCTGATGCAAGCTCAGCAGATCCAGAAGCTAAACAGGCACTGTCGATTTCCAGCCCTTCTAAACACTCAGTGAAACAGGCCCAGGTTTAAGGTAAGACTTTTGTAAACTGAAGACCCCACTAAGCCAGTGGCTTTGCATTAAGCCATGAAAGTACAACCTGCAGCCCACAGGATACACACACCCCAGAACAACTGTGAATATGACCCAGCACATTCACAGACCACATTGTCATAGAACAGTGTCAAAGATTCCCACAAAGAAAGGCTGAAACAAAGTATTTTATACTCCATCTCTCAGGCAAACCAAAGTTCTACCAAATTTGCTCTCTGCCCACAAAAGTTGTAAATCCACTTCCTTTCACAGTCAAGTGTAAGTACACACACATCTAGAACTCCGGTGTGAATAGGTACAGAACACTTCGCCTGATCAAAACACAACTTTATACTGGCTGTTACTCTAAAATAAACCTGAGTTTTAAAAAAAAATTTTTTTTCACTACTCAAAAGAATTAACAACAACCAGAGGAATGTTTAGGCAGCTAGCTGCTTTTGAATCTACTTCCTAGAACTCTACAAATCCTCATTCATCAACAAATTAGATAATAACCTAATAATTTGGTCAAGCATGTTTCTACTAACTCCCATGGGCTTCCCCAAATTCCGTTAACCAAACACACTATTTCTTCTTTCAGAAAGTCATCTGTCTGTCAAAATTTCATTTTTGGTGGCACAACTTTAAGAACTGTAAGGTCTAATAATTATCCTACCTGCAAGGTAACATCTTAGCACCCAATTCCATGGGTACTGGCAGAAATACTGACTCCTACACCAACAATGAACCACAGCAATACCAGTGGTCAGAGAATCAGCATTTTCTTGTATACTACTTCCCACATAAAGTAGACCATCTGCACATGCAGTGAACTACATCACAGAAAAGAACTCAGAACCAAGAGAACACAAGTATCTTACAGTAGAAAATACACATGTAATACATGAGAGGCTTCACTCCAGTGGGAGCCATTATCTGTTTTCTAAGGCTTTTCACTATGTCGAGATCTTTGAAAAGAGAAACAAAAGCAAACTGGGCTAGCATGAAGAACTACATCACTGAACCACAGGAAAAGTTTGTTATAAAAATTACAGCATCGTATCAGGTACATTCAAAGCAGTCCAAAGCTAGAAGTTAATGTTATAATTCTCCACTGACAACTTAAAAGATTATTTAAATTTATTTTCACCTCATTTTACAAAATCAAAGGGTAAACCAGGTGATGGTGGTGCACGCCTTTAATCCCAACACTCGAGAGGTAGAGGCAGGAAGATCTCTGTGAGTTTGAGGCCAACCTGGTCTACAAGAGCTAGTTCCAGAACAGGCTCCAAAGCTACAGAGAAACCCTATCTCAAAAAATAAACAAATAATAAAAAATTTCATGAAATATATGTATGTATGTATGTACGCATATAAGAAGCATGGCCAAATGCACTTGAATCACAGTGCTAGAGCGGTAAGAGGGATGGAGACAGGAGGAGTTCTGGGGCTTGCTGACAGCCATTCTAGCTGAAACCTTAAGTTCTAGATTCAATAAAAGATCATGTTTCAAGCACAAAATGAAGAAGATAGAAGAGGATACCTGATGTCCTTTTCTGGCCTCCCCATGTGTGAGCATGGGCACACATGGACTTTCACATGCATACATGCACACACAAAAAAATAAATAAAACCAAATTCAACCACTGCTTTTCAATAGGGGAAAAATTGGGTCAGACACAAAGAATACACAAGATAAAGATGAAAACTTTCCTCTTCAAAGGAACCAATGTCAGGGTAAAGGGCTGGGGAACAATAGAGAAGAGAATAGCGGGATACAAATGATCTGATTGGGGAATGGTAAGAGGAGCTCTTTAGAAAGAACAAAGGTAAATACAGGAGGAAGGAGGGTAAAAAACAAAAAGGATTCTGAATAAAGCAATAAGGAATCATACTATTAACTATTTAAAAACATAATACACCTAATTCTGTGTATAAACATATTGTTTAAATGAACTTTTCTCATAAGATTGACAAGGCTCCCCCTCTAAGAATCAAAGACCACCTAACAAAAATACCAGTACCAGACATAAGAAGCCCTCTTTTGAATTGTTTGGTCAGGGCTATCCAAGGAACTCCTAAAACACATTGGTCATTGCTTTTGCCCCCTAGAGGTGGAAGGTAAGTCCCTACTGCTAAAGACATTGTGCCCTTCAGACACAGGACCCAGAGTCCCCTGAGCACGAACTGACATGAATGCCTCCTCCCTGAGTGCTAGCTTTCGTGGAATCTTAAGGCACAATGAAGTTGTCTGAAGCAGGAAAGCAACTAATGGTCCTACCAAGCTAGGATGCCTCTGAACCATAACAATAACCAGCATTGCACAATAATGCTAAAGCTGCAGTAGTGGCACACATGCTGTCTTAGTTAGGGTTTCTATGACCATGGCAACTCCTATAAAGGAAAACATTTGTGGTGGCTTGCTTACAGTACAGAGGTTTAGTTCAATATGGCATGGCAAGGAGCAAGGCAGCCATGCAGGCAGACATGATGCTGGAGCTGAAAGTCGTACATCTTGCAGGTAACCGGAAGTGTGCTGAGACACTGGAAGGTATCTTGAGCATATATGAGCTCTCAAGGCCTGTCTTGACAGTGACACACTTTCTTCAACAAGACCACAGCTACTCCAAAAAGGCCAGATCTCCTAAAAGTGCCACTCCCTTTGAGGGTCATTTACTTTCAAACTACGATATATACCTTGGTTGTAATCAACAGTTCTTCAATAGGATTTACAACCAGCTCAACAAGAGGGAAACCACACCTGAAACTGGAAACCTAGCCAATTACTCAATGTCAGTGCAGTCATAGATCTTGGAGGAAAACCTTCAACCATCACTTTATTAAACCAGCATAATTCATAACAACAATTTAAACACTTGCCCTTTTATGCCCATAAGTACAGTCTTCATTCCGTCCAAGAAAATTTCTCCATGTAACAGATGGAGTCCATTACAGAAAATTACAACCAGTCAAAATGCAGAGTTATAGAGTCCAGTCCCAATGGATACATCTACAAAACACTCTCATGCCTAAGTCTCAGGGAACACTGTGGAAGAGGACACTGAAATACTGTAAGAGACAGAGAATTAGAGAGTTTACTATGAGATTGTGTCTCATTACTAATGTCAGAAGCTACACCCATAAAAATCTCATCAACATGACTCCCTAACCATGTTGAACATCAACAGACATGTCAAAGTAGACAGAGGAAGGCCCATGAGACCTCAACCCTACACAAAAACTACAGGCAACTAAGGAATGCTGAGAATTGGTGAAATAGTCTTCTCCAGGAAAGAGCACAGCAATTGGTTACCCAATACCAAATGGTCAGCTCTGAAAACATAAATGACAGGAATATTACACGGACTGAGCAGATTTCATTTAGAAATATACGTGTATAAACATATATACATAAAAAAGAAATTCATGAAAAAAGAGGCCGTGAATTTGAAAATGAACAAGGAGGGATATATAAGATGGCTTGGAGAAAGGAAGGAAAGATGGTATAATTATAATCTCAAAAACAAACAGAAAAACTTTTAAATGTTCTCTCACTAACACACTTCTGACTGACAATTCAACTATTAAATAATTCAGAAAATAGCAAAGAAGTGATTAAACTTGACTGAAATCTCCCTCCCCCCCCCTCTCTCTCTCTCTCTCTCACATTCTCTGAAACCTCAGACTGAATCCTCAAACTGCCTCTTAGACTGTCTCCTGCCTTATATTCCTCTCTCTACCCAGTCATATCACTCCTGTCTCCATCTTCCTAGTGCTGGGATTAAAGGCACATGATAACAAGTGCTGAGATCACCTTTGTGTGAGCTGTTCCTCTTTTAGACAGATTCAATCTTGTGTAGCCCATGGTGGCCTTGAACTCACAAAGATCAGTCTGCCTGGCTCCCGAGTACTGGAATGGTGTGTGCCACCACTGCCTTGCCTCTATGCCTAACTAGTGATTTAGCTCTGCATTCTGATCTTCAGGCAAACTTTACTTGTTAGATTACAAACAGAATATCACTACAGCCAGATAGCTTAAAGTTCACTTTAAGGGACAACATTTGAGGTTGTCCTGCAGTCTCCTCATGCACACATGCCCACACACCTACACATATGTAACAGCACACACACACACACAATTTAAGTTCTATACTGTTTTTTACAAAGCAGTCTAATTCTAATAAATATTCACTAAATATCTCTTACTAGTTTCTGTAGTAACAAACAGAACTAAACAGTTAATCCCCCAAAGAACTGAGAGTATGGGTTAAAATATGTAAAGTTTTCATTAACCATTTAAAAAAATTAAGAGAGAAAAACATGAGCAAGATACAGAATTACTAGGCCTCAGTAGGTATATAGGTTGTGAATGCTATATGCAAAAGGCAGGGCATGGGTTCTTAAAGAAGAGATAAATAGAAATGTTTCAAAAGGAAGTAAGAGTCCAACACATGGAATGGACTTGATACTTCAAGTATCAAGTATTATCAAGTCTCCACAGGAATACACCTTTTTCCTAAATCATAGAAATGGGTCATAAAATCAAAGAATGAAAAGCATGGATGGAATTTCAAAAGTCTTCCTTGATCAAGTGATTCTTAAGTTCCAGGGATCGGATACAAATGAAATTTGCAGATTCAACCCCAGATTCACTGAATAACCTGTGGGTTAGCAAACCCTCTAAGTTACTCTGGTACACACTAAAAATTGAGATCCATTGATTTAGATCAGTTCTTAGCACTATCAACATTTAAGACTTAATAATTCATTGTGGGTGAATATCCCAAGCTTTACAGACGTTTAACAATATCTTTGGCCTCTATACTCTAAATGCCAGAAACACACCTCCAGACAGTGTTTAATGTCTCCTTGGGGAAAGAAATCACCACTAATCTTCTGAGGAAGAGAAGATCAGGACCTGGTTTACTGATGGTTCTGCATGATTTGCAGGCACCAGCAGCTGCAACATTAAAACTGCTTTCTGGGACAGCCCTGAAAGACACTGTTCTATTGGGTAGAACTTCAGAAGTACACATGACTGTACATTTGCTTTGAAGGAGAAATAATCAGATGTGGGATTGTTTACTGATTGATGGGCTATATAGCCAATCATTTGACTGAATGGGCAGGGACTTGGAAAGAGCATTCGAAAATTATTGAGAAAGACATTTTTGGAAGAAGTGTGGATAGATATGAAGAGACTTTTGATCCATGTAAATGTTCATCAAAAGGTGCCCTCAGCAGGGAAGGAATTCAGTAATCAAGTAGATAGGATGACCCATTCTGTGTACAGTGAGCCTTTTCCCCTGGCCTTTTCTGTTATTGCCCCATGAACAAAGTGGTCATCCGGGAATTGTTTTCTTTCTTTCCTTTTTTAATATTTATTTATTTATTATATATACAGTATTTTTTATTTATTATGTATACAGTATTCTGNGACCTTTGGAAGAACAGGCAATGCTCTTAACTGCTGAGCCATCTCTCCAGCCCGGAATTATTTTCTCATAAAGTTTGCCCATAAGAGAAACGATTCCCTTTAAAAGAAAATCATTGCTACTGCCTTCAATAAAACCAATACTTTTCTTTGTATGTTTTAGTATCTTTATAATATAAAATATTTGAGTGTTTCTTAGATAGTAATATATGGTTATACCTCTATAGAGTATAGTTGTCAGAGGGTGCATTTAGGTAGACCAGCTGGAGTTAGTATTTTGATTATTTTTCTCTGAGAAAGACAGTTAAACTTTAATGGAGATCTGTCTAGACTCCTGTCTGGGTTAAAAGTAGACTAGATGAAGTCAGATATGCGTCTAGTCAATTACTTGGTAGCAGTAGTTGAAAACATTTAGTTACAATGCATGTAGTCTATATTAGGAGTCAACAAACTACATCCTGAAAGCCAGATTACCACCTGGTTCCAAAGATACGATGCTGTTGGTACATACAGTCACTCATGTTTGTGTCTCTGTCCACTTTTGCCTTCAATAGAAGGGTGGAGCTTATTATATGGCCTACAGTACCTGAAATATTTACTAAGTGCCTTACAGGAAAGTTTCCTGATGTAGATTAGTGGTGATTTCTTTCCCCAAGGGGACATTAAACACTGTCTGGAGATGTTTCTGGCATTTAGAGTACAGAGGCCAAAGATATTGTTAAATGTCTGTAAAGCTTGGGATATTCACCCACAATGGATTATTAGGTCTATGAGGCTATAGATCCAGGTTTGGAAAGCACTTTAACAGCATTAAACAATAGGTATTTGGGGGAACTCCTTCATGTAACTTTTTGTGCACTCAGGACTTGCTCGGGCCTGATCACCTATATACCACTTCCATTTGATAATGGATTTCTGCTGCACATGTCCTACTTTATGGCTTGATGGAGCATACAATACCCAACTTGCGATGGGCAGCTCAGTTTGCATAGTAACTTGGTGGTCTACTGTCAAACATTCAGCCACTAAAGCAGGGGTCAAGAGCTGTTCCTCAAAGGGAAAACTGTTGTCTACAAATAATGGTAGGGCCTTGCTCCAATATCCCAAAGGTCTCCATTTTTATTCACTTATGACGACCTGCCAAAGGCTCCATACAGCATCCCTTTCTGCCGCTGACACCTCAAGTACCATCAGGTCTGCAAGATCATAAGGTCTAAGAGGTAGAGCAGTGTCCACAGCATCCTGGACCTGTTTTAGAGCCTTCTCCTGATCCAGGCCCCAAACAAAGCTAGCTGCTTTCCAAGACCCTTGCTATTTAGGGAAGAAACACATCCAAGTGAAGAATGTGCTATCTCCAAAATCCAAACAGGCCCACTAAACACTGTACTTCTTTCTTGGTGCTGGGAAAGGACAGGTGCAATAACTTATCTTTCACCTTTGAAGGAATCTCTCTGCATGCCCCACACCCCTGGACTCCTAGAAATTTCACTGAGGCCCTTGAATTGTGGTTGGATTTATTTCTCATTCTCTGACACAAATATGTGTTACCAACAAATTCAAAGCAGTTGCTACCTCCTGTTTACCTTGTCCAATCAGCATAATGTCACCAATATAGTGAACCAGTATGATATTTTATACAAGAGACAGATAACCAAGATCCCTTTGGACTAAGTTATGATACAGGGCTGGAGAGTTAATATACCCTTTGAGGTAAAACTGTGAAAGTATTCTGTTGGCCCTGTCAGCTGAAAGCAAATAATTTCTGGGGTTGTTATGGACAGATATTAAGAAGTATTTTCTAGATCTATAGCTGCATTCTATGTACCAGGAGCTATGTTAAACATACTCAAGTAAGGACACCACATCTGATACAACAGCTGCAATCAGAGGTATTACTTAATCAAGTCTGTGTTAGTCAACTATCATTCTCCATGATCCATCTACCTTCTGTCCAGACCATATAGGAGAGTTAAAGAGATAGATATGATAGGAAGCACTATTCCTTGATTGTGACTACACTTTCCATTGTGACTACAACCTCCTCGTGGACTACGCTCTCTATCTCCCCTCTAGGAGCCTGCTTAGCCTTAAGTCTGGTTACAGGTCTAGAGCTATGGATGGGTGCAGAGGGGCATCAGTATTGTCTTGCCTGGTATCTCCAGGGAAAAATCAATGAGGGTTCCATAGACAATAAAAAATTAATTTCCTCAGACACAAATTTCTGTCTTAGGGTTTCTACTGCTGTACTAAAACATCATAATCAGGACATTTTCTTATTAACAGGGAAAAAAAGAGAGCCAGGGCATAGTCACAATCAAATCAAAGCAAAATTAAACTTTAACAGTATAAAAAGATCAATGCTTGACACCTGGGATTCACTTTAGTGATCCTGGCCTCTTGTTAACCCATCCAATTCTGATGGTCTAGAAGCCATATAGGACCTTCATTTTACTGTGGAGCTACTGAAGTATTAATGCTTCAGGGAATCCTAATGAAAGCTCAAAAACACAACTCAACAATTCCAGCTATGCCTCCCAAGGAGTTCTTTCTCAGACATCACTATTTGGTTACAGGGATCCCAACTTATACTACAGAAAAAGAATTTCAGTGAGATAGCTTAGTGGATAAAGACACCACAAAGCCTGACAGCCTAAGTTGGAGCCCTGGGACCTACATGGTAGAAGGCGAAAACTCCTGCAAGTTATCCTCTGACCTCTGTAAACAATGTGGCATCCATCATACACACACACACACACACACCGGGTGTGTGTGTGTGTGTGTAAAAATTCTTGGGTGTGTAGTACTTTACCCAATAAATTCCCTATTTAATAAATGCCAAATTTTTATCACACACAACTTAATAAATGGTCAAAACGAAAATAACAGAATGTAGGGCTGGAGAGATGGCTCAGTGGTTAAGAGCATTGCCTGCTCTTCCA
>LOEQ01004610.1:95394-107019 GCA_001685075.1 Bramus lutescens
TGTGTGTGTGTGTGTGTGTGTGTGTGTGTTTGTTTGTTTGTTTTCTTGTATCCTTAAGAGCATTTCTTGGTGACAGCCATTCTGACTGGGGTGAGATAGAATTCCATTGTATTTTGATTTGCGCTTCTCTGATAGTTAAAGACAGCAAACATTTTCCCTGTATTTGTTGGTAACTTGTATTTCTCTTAAGAACTGTGTGTTCAGATCATTTGCTCATTTATCAGCTGAACTCTCTGTTCTCTCTGTGTTTAGCTTTCTGAGTTTTTACAATACATTCTGGGTACTAATCTGTCATACGGCTGGCTACAATTCCTCTCCCCATTATGTAGAATGTCTCTTTGCTCTAATTATTTCCTGTGTTTTACAGAAGCTTTTAGTTTTATTATTTTGGTGTTATTTCTTTAAGGCAGGGTTTCTCTATATAGCCAATACTGACCTTGAACTTGTGATCCTTCTATTTCGGGCTCCCAAAATGCTGGACTTGCAGAGGTGTGCCACCCTGATTGCAGGGGTGTGCTACCCTGGTGTTAGGAACTTTTTACATACATCATAGTTGTCTTGTCCTCCCCACTTCCCTCTCCCCTTACTCTCCCCTCCCCCTCCTCTCTTTTCTTTCTTGTGCTAGGAATCAGACCCAAGTTTGTGCATGCTAGCAAGTGCTCTACCATTAAGCCTTAACCTCTGCCTCCATTTGCTAAGTCCCTGATACTGTTTTACTAGCTGTTGAGTCCAGTCACAAAGCCATTGCCTGTCTTGAAGCATTTTCCTATGTTTTTCTGTGTCTGAGAATAGAGTCTCACATTCTGATTGTTGATCTATTTCAAATTAGTTTTTATACAAACAGGGATATGGATCTAATTTCTGTGTTCTACATGTAGAAATCCAGTTTTCCCAATGTTATGTGTTAAAGAAGTTGTCTTTTTCTCCAGCTTTATTTTGTAGCAAGCAATGTAATGCTTCATTAAAAATCATTGTGTAAAAGTTTGATGGGAAGCAGGGCACTTAAGTAATCTCAAAATCTCACTCCTAAAGTTACTTATTAATTGCAAAGAAAAATAAATGTATCACTACAATGGAGCAATCTCGGCCAGGCTAGGTTGAGCATGCCTGTAACGCCAGCACTTGGGGTGCTGTTGCAGGTGGATTACAGATTTGAGATCATTCTGGTCTATAGAGTAAATCTGAAGCCTTTATGGGTTACAAGAATATTTCACCCCCCAGAAATGAAACAAAACGAAGTTGGCCTGGAGAAATGGCTTAGCAGTTAAGAGCACTTGGCTGCCCTTCCAGAGGACCCAGGGTCAATTACCAGCACCCACATGGCAGTTCACAACTGTCTGTAATTCCAGTTCCAGTTCCAGGGGACCTGACACTCTCACACCAATGCACGCATCCATACACACACACACACACACACACACATCCTGGAGTGGTAGTATGTTAGTATGTGCCTTTAGTGCCAACATTCAGGAGGAAGAAGCAGGAGGATCTCTAAGTTCAAGGCCAGCTTGGTCTACAAAGTGAGTTCCAGAATAACCAGGGCTATACCCTGTCTCAAAAGACCAAACCAAACCAAACTAAATTTTAAAAAAATTGAGATAGCCAGGCATTATGGTGTACACCTTTAATACCAGCTCTTAGGAAGCAGAGGCAGGACTCATCTCTGTGGGTTCTAGGTCAGCCTACTCTATATAGAGTCTCAGGCCAGCCAAGACTGCATGGCGAGACCACTATAAAAGAAACAAGCAAACAAACAATGGTGCGATCTTTTTAATACCGCCTTATAAATAGCCAAGCTAAGCATCATCATGACGAGCTGCTTTGTGTGTGTGCTTGTTTTATTTTTGTCTTTTCAGGCGGAGTCTCACTATGTCACCCAGGCTGGCCTGGGACTCTTGGTCTCAAGCCATCTTCCTGCCCTAGTTCCTGAGCTGCTGGGACTGCTGGCATGTGCTTCTTGATGTGACACAGTGGGAAGTGCACAGTGTCACTTGTGAAATAGTTTTTACCAAGAACGTATAATGTAATCTTGAGAAGGCCATCAGATAAACACAGATGGTGAGACAGTCTATGAAACAATTGACCAAATTCTTTACAAAAAAAAAAAGGGTTGTCAAAGAAAAAGCCCAGAACTGTCATATATTAAAATAAGGTCTGGAAGGGCAGAGCAGGGGATAGCTCTTGCCAAGCATGAAAAAGGTCCTGAGTTTCGTCCCCAGCTACATACATGGTGGAAATGCTTGGATATTTATCACTATAGATATTCAAAGGAAAATATAGACTTGGGCAATAATAAATTCTTCCTAAAGAAAAGGACAAGTTTCTTTCTTCCTTCCTTTCATTCTTTCTTTTTTATTTATTTATTTATTTATTTATTTATTTATTTATTTATTTATTTAATATTTTTTGAGACAAGGTTTCTCTGTGTAGCCGTGGCTGTCCTGGAACTCACTTGTAGACCAGGGTGGCCTCGAATTCAGAGATCTACCTGCCTCTGCTTCCCAAGTGCTGGTATTAAAGGCATGCAGCACCATCACCTGGCTCTTAACTTGATTTTTGAAAGAAATATTCTCGAAGCTGAATCAAGAGGAAGTTTTAAAAACTCTAAGCTGCTGAATAGCTATTAAATAAATTGAATTAGTAGTTTAAAATATTCCGGCAAAGAACTGGCTACATATGACTTTGTTGGTAGAATGGTATCAGAGTAAGCTTTAGTTGTCAGTTTGACACATTTGAGAAGAGAGAACCACAACTGAAGAATTGCCCCATTGGGTTGCCTCTGGGCACGTCTGTATGTGGGATTCTCGGCTGGTAATTGACACAAGAAGGGTTATCCCACTGTGGACAGTGTCATACTTGGTCAGGTGGGCCTGAACTACATAACGAAAGTAAGCCAGTAAGCAGTTTTCCTCTGTTGTTCCTGCTTCAAGTTCTGGCCCTGGCTTCCCTCAGTGATGGACTGTGACCTGTAAAATGAAATAAACTCTCTGCTCCCAAAGCTGTAACAGAAAGCAAACTACCACACATGGTTTGCATGTGGTGTCCCCTACGGTATTTCACTTAGTCCCAGATGATGGTACTGTTTGGAAGAAGCTGTGGAACCTTCAGGAAGCAGGGCTTGCCTGGAGGAAGTAGGTCACTTAGGGAGGGCCTTATAGCCTGGCTCACTTCTTGTCTTATCTCTGCTTCATATTCATTGAGATATAGATACAGTGTTCCACTGAACACTACTTCTGACAGGAAAACACCTGCCACCATGTCTTCTCTGCTGTAATGGGCTATATTCCCCTATATAGGGACACCTCTAAGTTGCTGTAGCCAGCCAGGGACTTTAGCAGAACAAAGAGAGAAGTAATCAGTAGAACTATTTAACTTTAAAGAAACAATACTTCCAAAAGTATCACTTTAAATGAAGTATTAGTAAATAGAATATCATCAGTATGAAGCCTGTTATGGTGGACAGTTCCTTGAGAGACTAAGGCAAAGCCAGGTGTGATGGCACATGCCTTTAATCTCAGCAGGCAGAGGCAGGTGGACCTCTGTGAGTTCTAGGCCAGTTTGGTCTACATAGTGAGTTCCAGGACAGCAAGGGCTACGCAGTCTCAGACAGCGAAAGAGAGGAAGAGAGAGATAAACTGAGGCAGACTGTGAACTGAAGATCAGTCTAGGCTACATCTTGAGGCCCTGTTTTGAAAAGCATATATATCAGCAATATACTTGCTCATAGTTTGAGCAAGTGAAATTTACACAAAAGTCAAGGGTTGGTTTAGTATTCAATAGTCAATCACTTTAATTCACTACATTAACAAAACATATGAACATAGCCATATGATTATCTTAATAGAAGGAAAAATCTTTCCAAACCATGATACCCATACATACTGTTTTTTAATTTTTAAAAAATAAGAAGAGATTGAATCTCTTTCATCATAAAAGATCACTTAGGTAACTCTTAGCACAAAGCTGCATTTAATTCCCAACTGACTGCTTTCCTTCAGACGGCTGCACACTCCATCACTGTTCAATTTGTTGTGCCCTCTGTCCTAGCCAGCTGGCTCCAGGACAGCACTGTAAACATGCACACAACTTTTGACCCAACAACTCTACTACTAGAAATCGACCCCAAGAAATTGTAGGTGCTTCTTAAACTCATTTGGACAGCTCTTTATTTGACGCCTCTTATTGTGCCTCTAACAGGCATCAAAAATTGATAATGCCCTAAGCTAAATTCTCAATTTTTATTCCATAAAACCTGTTTCATCTGCTGCATTTCTTGTCTCACTTAATTAGCTTACCATGACACACATTGCTCAGGATTATCAGCCTTTTTACTAGTCATGCATATGTGTGTATGTGTGCATGTGTGTGCTCTTTCTGTTATAGCTATAACAGCAAATACTGCTGATTGCATCACGAAAATAGACTGTATTTTAGGTATACATATATTACACACATATATATTAAGAATCAGATGACTTCTTACCTTCATTATTGAGCATCACTGGTTCTAATCCAAGGTGCCATGATCTTTTAAATAACCACTGTGGCTTTGTCTGGCTGAGCATTTTATGAGTCCTGCTCAGCTTCGGGCACTGAGTCAATTTAACCCAAAGTGTCTATATGAATAGATACCAGAAAGAAACAATAGATGT
The DNA here is from genome assembly GCA_001685075.1 of Bramus lutescens. NCBI lineage: Eukaryota > Metazoa > Chordata > Mammalia > Rodentia > Cricetidae > Bramus > Bramus lutescens. The sequence goes on from LOEQ01004610.1 coordinate 100,047, forward strand.
GCTCTATAATGCAGTAGCATTATTGTTTAATTGCTTAGATTCTCTTATAAATACAAAATACTTCTATACATATATGGAATGAGGTAGGGAAGGGGAAGGTAAGAAGCAAGTCCAGTGTTTAATGCATTTGATGCTCTAGAATATGTTCGTGGAAAGCATATTTTCAAATCTAACCTACTTTATGCAATCAATAGAAAATCTTTTCTCATGGAAATTTTTAACAACTAAAGTTACTTTGTTTTTTTTAAAGTTAGATTCTTAATAAATATTTTTCACATGGAATAGAACAATGGAGTGGCATATACAAATTTATAAAAGATTCTTTGAAATAATTAATTTTTCTAAGATGTTTTGAAACCCACTACCAGTGCATTTAAAACGTAGAACAAGACCTGATTTACACCTTTATTCAAGTATACGTCCAACTTATTGCTGATTTCTCTGGTTTCATCACTAGATCCCAGGAGAATAGTTTTCTTCATTCGGAACACATAAATATAGGGTACAGTTCCTAGTCTTATAAAAATTGCCCTGATTTGATGCAGATGCAAGTGAGGTCATTACATTAATTGAAATAAGCCTGACAGAAAAGACAAGTGTCACATGATCTCGCTAACCTCTGGGGTCTAAATATTGATCTCAGCGTGAAGAGTGGAGTGCTCATCACCTGAAGCTGGGGATGTGGGGAAGGGAAAAGTGATCAGTGAGTTCTTAGAGAAAGGAGCAAGAGTGTCTGGGAGCACTGTAGCAGGGTGACTGTAGCTAATGATAGCGATTTTAGAAGACGAGGAGAAAAGATATTGATTTTTTTCACCATAAGGAAATGTTTGAGGAGACAGGTATGTTCACCCTGAACCAAACAATACAGAATCTACACATTTAAATAAACACCACAAATATCCCATTAGCATGTATAATTTTGTACTTTTAAATATCAGTTAAAAATATATGCAACCAACCAGGCAGTGGTGGTGCATTCCTTTAATCCCCTTTAATCCCAGCAGTTGTGAGGCAGAGGCAGGCAGATCTCTGTGAGTTTGGGATCAGTCTGGTCTACAGAGTGAGTTCCAGGACAGCCATGGACGCTGTTACACAGAGAAGCCCTGTTTAAAAAAAAAAAGTAACCTTAAAATTATCCTGACTGCTTAACTACAACAACCTTGTTTGCAAAATTTCAGAAGTATACCTCTTTAAAACAAAAAAGGTTCCTTATACTTACACACAAATTATTACTGCTGTTCAAGAAAGAATATCTGTGGTGTGCTTCTTATGCTCTTAGTACACATGTATGATCTGCCTCCGACTATCTGCAATGCCACTCACTATATGTGAGGTTTGTAACACAGGCCGACCATACAGATAGGAGCGCTGACTTCATTTTTGCTTACATGAATGTCAATTACATGCATGTGGCTTGTGCTATCTTCTCACAACTTAGTTACTTAAGTGCAATTAATTTTAGCCACGCCTATGTGTCAGGGCTATAGGACATTAACAGCTATTGGCTGTCTTTGATCTTTAGTTTTTGGTGACAGGTACTAAACCTAAGACCTCACACAAAGCACTACATACTATTCGGCTTCAGACCTGTTTGGATTTGAAAATCTTCACACGCCTCCACATCTCTGTAAGCAACCCCCTTACACGCTCTTGTAAACCCTTCTGGTTACATCACCAGCTTTGTGTGAGGGCTTTAGTTAACATAAACTGCTTCAATGTGTGATCTGAATGCAGGTGATGCCCAAACTATTCAGACACTACTTAACTACTGATTGTCGTGTGAATGCTCCAAAATGCTGGCTGCTTGCCTTTGAGAGCAACATTCCCTCCTTTATTCCCTTATTCCCCACCGGAACTTTCTGTTTGCTTCCATAACTCTAAAGAGTAACTGATTCCCAACTCTTACCTATAATTTAACGTTTGGCTTAAGCAAGGTTATCCCCCCAGCACACAGAAAGCTACACAAAGGTAAAGACTGAGTTTACTTGTTTAACGTTATATACCAAAGGTTGATGGACACCCAGTAAATATACATCTACTTACTTAACAAGTATTAACTGAATAGCTGACATGTTGTAAGCTCTAGTTTGGCTTCTGGAAACAGAAAGAATAAACCAAGCCTCTCCTCTGTTTTACCAGGTAAGCAAAATGATGCATTTCAAACACAGACCCATGCAAAACTAGTAGCATTTTCATGGGAAGAAGTGAGCGTGCTAGAAGAGAAACTCAGAAGTTGAACTGATGCTTGTTGAAGGCTTTCTCAATTACCTTAAAAAGCAAACACAAATTTAAAAGAGGAAATTTATGTACATTCAGTGTCTCCCAAGTGTTTAGCCACCGGCTCCCCTACCCCTTTCAAAGAACGAAGGGGTCATAATGTTTTGTGAACAGAGCATGGTTGATCGTTCCAATTTTTAACTGTTTAAGTAAAATTTTCATCAGAGGTACAAATTACTTTTTTTTAATGCACTCCCACTTATGAATGGGAAGGGAGCTCTGTGGTAGAAGTGCTTGCCAAGGGTGATGCTGCGAATGGAAACTACACTCACAGGCTCATGTGTTTGAACACTTGGTCCCCAGCTGGTGGCCCTGATGGAGATATTATGGAACTTTTTGGAGTGACACTTTGCTGGAAGAAGTAGTCACTGGAGGTGGACGTTGAGGGTTTATAGAATCACGTGACCTCTTGTTTTTTTTTTTCTCTCTCTCTCCTTCCTATGTGGGGATGAAAATGTAACCAGCCTGCTTCCTGTGCATGCTGGCTTGTCATGCCTCATTATGCTGTCCCTGACAGTATGGATGTTCCATCTGGAACCATAAACCAAAATAACCTTGTCTCCTGTAAGTTGTTTTGGTCACGGTATTTTATCACAGCAACAGAAAAGTAACAAATACACCAGGCAAGTGTGAGGACCAGAGTTCAGATCCCAGCACCCGTGTGAAGGCAGGGCAGGTGGATCCTGCCTCTAACTCTAGCACTAGGAAGATGGAGAAAGGGGAATCCCTGANAAGACGGCTAGGCTAGCCACATGGGCTAGCACTCTAGGTTAATGTATATTGAATAAGGCAGCTAGCAATTGAGGAATTGCACACATCAGACATATATACATAATGCATATATTGTACACACTTACACATGAGGAAAAAACATTCAGTAGGGCATACAGACACACAACTGTAATTCCCGTACTTGGGAAGTGGAGGCAGGAGGATCATGAGCTCAAGGCTAGCCTGAGCTAGTGAGATCCTAGCTCAGTCATCAACAAAACATAGCACTTAATAGTCTTTATAAATTTAAGAAGAAATTATGGAGCATTTATAAAACGCAAGAGAAATTTAAGTAGTTTTTTAGTAGGCTAGTGAGGTGATATACAATTAATAGTGACCTCCAGAAAATAATGTGGTCCTTAGTGGAGTGTGCATGACATCAAAATACTGTCACTTCAAACTCTCCAAACTTTAATTCAGGATTATTTCAACAAGATGAGCTATTGTGAACAGGTGGCTTTTGTATGCTTTTCGTCTCCTCGAAGTAGTATGACTTCAACCTTTCCCTTTCATGCTTTATCACTTTCTATTCAGTGCATGCCTTTTCTTCCTTTTTTTTCAACTTAAAAGGGTGGGGTAGTACATACCTTTAATCCCAGCACTTCAGAGGAAGAGACAGGCAGATCTTTGTGAGTTTGAGGCTGGCCTGGTCTGCAGAGAGAGTTCCAGGATAGCTCGAGCTATGTAGAGAGACCCTGTCTCCAAAATAACCGGATATGGGTGTTTTGCCTTTATGTGTGCTTGTGTGTCCCATGTGCATGCAGTGCCTGCAGGGGCTAGACAAGGGCATCACATCCCCTGGACCAGTTCAGGCTAGTCTGAAAGACAAGATGGTGCAAGAGGTCTTTTTAAGTAAAAGTGCCATGCCCTTACCTAAATGGCTAGTAGAAGTGGAGGATTCCATGGTGGTGAATTTACACAGCTTTCTTCATGCCACTCTGACATTGTGCCAGTAAGGCTGGAGAGATGGCTCAGTGGCTGAGCGTGTTTGCTGCTCTTTCAGAAGATCAGAGTTCCATCCCTTATCAGGCAGATCACACAACCTATAACTCCAGCTTAGAGAGACCTGATACCCCTGGCCTCTGTGGGCGTCTACCATCACATGCAGGCCTACACACACACACACATAAAAATAATTTAAAATGATAAGCCTTACCAAAAGAAGATTAATTTTAGAATGTGTGTGGAATGGCACACTCTCAAACCCTGGAAAGGGATGCCTTACTGGATCTGTCTTTCATATGTGTGACTGTTAGATTCAATTGTCTCAGCTAAGTAGGAAGTATGCTGTTCTGCTGGAAATGCTAATTATCAGCTTTCCTTGAAATATATACAGAGTGTAACACCTGAAAAAAGTGGTTATTTTCCTTGGAGTGCCAGCTATATGAAGAACTTTCTCACAGAAGTCTAGTCTACCAATGCATCCATCTTTCTTTTGCCTGCTTGTTGCATGGACTTGATATGTCTTGTAAACTGTGTGAAGGGCTGGTGAGGTGGCTTAGCAGGTGAAGGCACATGCTACCAAGCCTGATATAACCAGAGTGCAATTCCTGGGACCCACAGGGATGAAAGGTGAGAACCAATTCCCACAAGTTGTCTTCAGACCTCCACATGTGAACTGTGGTGTGTGTGTGTGTGTGTGCCCGTGCATGCATACACACACATATATACATGCATAAAAATAAATAAATGTAATTAGAAAGTTAAAACTGTGTGAAACTTAACTGTTTTCTTATGAAGCTTCTGGGGTTGTAGCTCACTTGTTCTCGAGTAAGAATTTCTAAAAAATTATTATATGGTTAGGTCATGAAACCCCTATAAAGTATATTCCAAGACCATTCAAATTTGCCAAGTAGGTAGTCATTCTCATACGGAGAGCAAAATTTTCTTCTGAGATATTTACATACTTTGTACATTTCTAAAAGCTTGCCTGTTTTCCATATTTCAGTTCAAACTTTGAACCGACAAATATTTTCTAGTCATACAGTGACCATGATGACAGAATTTTACATCAGAAATAGAGGAGTTGGTCTGAGGGGACAAAATGACCTGTTACTGGATTCTCCCAATAGTTTAGGATGCCTGTCATGGAGGGCAGATGCCCTCATGTCACAAAGCAGATGCTGCAGCCAGATGTGTTGCAGCTGTTTGGATAGAAGTTGGCTGCTACAATAACCTCTGGGAGCACTTCCATGCTGACAGACTAGAAGCCCGAGTATTAGAATCCCTCTCTGTAACGTCCAGATGCCAAGAACAAATCTGAGAATCGTCCTCAGAGAAAGAGGCTTCATGATCACTATTAATAGAACCCGAGTGGATGTGGCATGGATTAGCGGTGAGTGGTCGTCAGGCGCTGGCATCAGTCAGGAACCCATGCCTGAAGCCGGGCACTTGTAAAAGTAGTAGGACCTCTCTCACTGCCACCTTCCTCTCTCAGGTTTCACTCTCTGGTCAAATGTCTCTTTCACTGGTTTTCCATAAATGTATTGTTTTGTCAATGGTATCAATTAAAAACTGAGCATCAATTTTCTTTCTTTCTAAAAAAAAGCAATCTTTTTATTGATGTATGAAATTTGAGAACTTCATAAAATGTATTTTGACCATATTTATTCAATACTCCCAAACTGTCCCCTAACTGTTCCCAGACCCACCCTACCTCTCCACTGTTTCTTTTTTTACTTTTTCTTTAATTATTACAGTTACATGCATACATACATATAAATGTATAATTACAACCTGCTATATCCATTTAATGTTGCTTGTGTTTACATTTTTAGAGCTGACCACTTGCTATTGAATAGCCCATTGGGGACTGGGTGGCATTTTTCTGTGCTGACTACATAATTTTATTGGTTTCTTCTACTTCTAAACTCTTCAAGAAATCAGAGTCTGGTTACTGGCTTTGTTCAGGTCTACCTACATAGTCTTCTCTGCTTGGAGACTGGATTTTCTCCTGCTGTTACCAAAAGGTAGCAACTGCACCACCCTTATCCCCTGTTGTAAATAATTGTCCAGGATATTTAAATTCTGTGACGAAACTCTATCTACTTCAGCTGTATCCGCATTTGCTGCTCCTGTCACCCAAGAGAAAAACCATTGGAATAAACATCCCCTCTTCCAGCTTCCAGTGTGGTAGTGGTGCATCCTCCTCCAGCTCCCACAGTGTGATAGTGCTGTGGTGGGCACCCTTCTCTAGCTCCCAGTGTGGTAGTGGTGTGGTGGGCACCCTTCTCTAGCTCCCAGTGTGGTAGTGGTGTGGTGGGCACCCTTCTCCAGCTCCCAGTATAGTAGTGGTGCAGTGACCTCCTTCTCCAGCTCTCAGGATGGTCATGGTACAGAGGCAGCAGTGACAGAAATGCACACATGCCTTCATTGCATTTTAACTTGTAAACACTCTTCCGTCTCGGTGCAAATATATTTCTGAACATAGCACAGAATGCTTACAAAATAGGAAAAAATAGAAATCAAGTGAAGGAAAATTGGCAAAAGAGCCAGCAGATCCTAGTTTCACCTCTTAATGACAGTGTCTTTGAAAAAAGTAAAATCTCCAACCCTATGCTTCTTCATCTATAAAATGAGAAAATATAGATATCCCATAGAATGAAATAAAGGTATGTATATAAGTTCCTTTAGACAGGGGACCAGGCTAGACTGACCCATATAGTAGTGGGTTAATGGGGGATATCAGTAAGAACACATATTTAACTTAGAAGTAGGTACAGATGGCCACATATTGAAACGTTTATAGATATGTGTCTGTTCATGGGTTAGTGTGTGTGTATTCCTTTGTTTTCTCCACTAAGAGTTCCTAGCAGAAAGATATCTGAGCAACAATGAGCACACAAGTGCTGTGGGATGATGTAGGAGGGTCATCTGTCTATGTGTTACTTTTATTGGTTAATAAAGAAACTGCCTTGGCCCTTTT
>LOEQ01004610.1:147288-159564 GCA_001685075.1 Bramus lutescens
CAGCCTGCAGTGGTGAACCTTAGCCTGCAGCCTGCAGTGGTGAACAGTAGCCTGCAGCCAGCAGTGGTGAACAGTAGCCTGCAGTCGGCAGTGGTGAACCTTAGCCTGCAGCCTGCAGTGGTGAACCTTAGCCTGCAGCCTGCAGTGGTGAACAGTAGCCTGGAGTTGATGAGCTAAATAAAGAAATGCCTTCTCCCTGGTTGCCTTTGTCAGAACATTTTAATCACAGCAACAAGAAGGGAAACTAGGAGATCTACTGATGGGAAAGGACGAAGAATACCAGGCAGTAGGTGGGCAAATAAACTACTGTAAAATCAGAAGGGCAGCTGCCAAACAGGGAGCAATAGCAGTGGTATAGATCTCATGAACGCTGGGCTGAATATGGAAACAAATGCTTGACTTGTGTGTGTGTGTGTGTGTGTACACAGGTGTGCCATGGTCTTTGTGTGGTGGTCAGAGGGTAACCCGTACTAGTTAGCTCTCTTATCTCACCATGTAGATCCAAGCGATCAAACCCCTCAGGCTTGGCAGCAAGGACCCTAACTTGTTCAGTCACTGCACCCGCCTAGGAACTTTTTTTTTTAAGTCCAAAAGAAAAGAATAGATGACTAGATGAAGCTAACCCATGGCAATCCGTAGTTAGAATAGTGGCTGTCTGGGTGAGGGGCGGTTGTAGATAAGGAGAGGGCATGAAGGAGTGAGGAAATCGTCCCGCAGTTAAGAGCACGGACTACTGTTCCGCAGGACCTGGGTTTCATCAGGGGGCTTACAACCACTTGTGACTTCAGTTCCAGGGGACCTGATCCCTTCTTCCTACCTCCACGGGTACCGACCCACACGTGGTACATGCACAGCTTTTCAGACATAGGCATACACATAAAATAAATGAACATTAAAGAAGCAGAAAAAAGAAGAGGACAAGAGAATCCAGAATGCCAAAACCACTCTATCTATACCTGGTTGCTGCAGGGGTGTTTACATGCTTCGGTTCATGGAGGTGGGAAGTTACTGCATTTTGCTCCATTTTTCTCAACAGAAAGTGGTGATGTGACCAACACTAACAGTTGGAAAATGGCTCATATCCATAATAAAACTGTAAACGATAGGATTTCATTGAAGATGCTTTTTGACCGGACCTTGTCTTTCCAGAATAGGTTCCTCAGCGTTTGCTGCACAAAACACGTGAAGTCCTTTAAAGCACTCCACACGCTCCTACACCTTGACTTTTGCAAATGCTATGTTAGCTTGGAATACTTATATTATCCTCTTAACTTATCCTCAATTTTTGTTAGAAACATTTACAAAATTTTACATCTTCTTTCAATCATTACTGCATCCAGAACATCTCAAGCACAATTAAGAAATTCTCTGTGGTTTTTTTTTTAGCAACCTAGATGACATTCATAAACTATAAGTTTTGTTGTTGTTGTTGTGTGTGTGTGCATGTGTGTGCATGGACATGCAGATATATGGATGTGCATATGTTTGAGGGCATGTGAGGCCAATGGTTGATGTTGGGTGTCTGTCTTTCTGTTTGCTTTCTGTTGCTGTGATAAAATATTTCAACCAAAAGCAACTTGGGGGGAAGAAAGGGTTTATTTCAGTGTAAAGGTCACAGTCCCTCACTGAAGGAAGTCAATCAGGAACTCAGCACAGGAACCTGGAGGCAGGAGAGCAATGAGGAACACTGCTTACTGGTTTGCTTCCCAGGGCTTGCTTGACCTGCTTTCATGGACATCTCAGGACCACCTGCGCAGAGGTAACCACACCCACAGTGGGTTGGACCCTCCCTCTCAATTTTTTAAAAAATTGCCTTAACAGACTTTCCTATAGGCCAGTCTGGTGGAAGCAACTCTTCAACTGAGGTTCCCTCTTCCCAAATGAGTCTAGTCTGTGTCAAGTTGATAGAAACCAAGCAGCACAGAATCTTTCTCAATGACTCTGTACTTGGCCAAGGCAGGGTCTCTCACTGAGTCTGCAGCTTACAGATTCAGCTAGTGTAGCCTGCTTGCTCGGGGAACCTGGTTTCTGCCCCGAACACTGGGCCTGGGCTTTGGTATGGATGCTGAGATCTAACTCCAGGCCCCACACTATAACAGAAAGTGCTTTTTCCATTGCATCGTCTCACTAGTCCTCAAATGGCTTTGTCATCGATTCTCACTAGATTATAAAGTCTTGAAATTAGTTATCCTGTTTTCTTAAGTATTATTAATGCATAACATAGAGTCTGATATAAAGTAGACACAACATGCATTTTCATAAGACTTAGATAAGTTAGAGAAAATCCTGGTAGGTGTGTGTGTGTATGTGTGTGTTTGACAGACTCAAAAGGCACAACTTCAAAATTCCTGCTTTGAATACCAAAATGATTGAACTTTATTTATTTTGTTGGTTATAGAAATACATTCAAATATAGAAAATTATTCATAGCCCCAGAAACCATTTTAGTAACCAACTGATTTAAATGATAAATAGATAATTCTGTATAAGGTAAGGACAGACCTAAGCTCTGTCCTGAAGGGTAGCCACGAAAACAGTAAAATCTACAAGTCTTTTATTTTATTTTTATTTTTTTAAAAATAATTTACTTTTATTTTATTTTCACTTGTATTTTCCCTGCATGTCTATCTGTGTGTGGAGTCAGAGACAGCTTTTAGCTGCCATATGGGTGCTGGGAATAGAACTCGGGTCCTCTGGAAGAGCAGCAGTTAGTGCTCTTAACTGCTAAGCCATCTCTCCAACTCCTGTACAAGTCTTTTAAACTAGCACTGATTGTTCATTTGGTCAGCTGACAAGAACATGTAGGCATTTGTCTTAGTTAGGGGTTTCTATTACTGTGAGGAGACACCATGACCATCACAACTCTTATAAAGGAAGAGATTTAATTGGGGCTGGCTTACAGTTAGGAGGTTTAGTCCATTATTTTCATGGTGGGAAGCATGGCAGCATGCAGACAGACATGGTGCTGGAAAGGTAGCTGAGAGTTCCACATCTGAATCCACAGGCGGCAGGAAAAGACAGACACACTGGACCTGGCTTGAGCATCCGAGACATCAAAGCCCACCCCCGGTGACATACTTTATCTAACAAGGTCACACCTTCTAATAGTGCCACTCCCTGGGGCCCATGGAGGCCATATTCAAATCTCCATAACGTTGAAATTCAAAAATATAAAAATGTCTACTTTCATGCATGTTTATATTTTTAATTTATTTATTTTACACCCTGTCTGCAGTTTCCCATCCTCCAGTCCTCCTTCCACCTCCCCCATGCCCCCCNCCACCCCGTCCACTTCTCTTCTGTTTCTATTCAGAAAAGGGTAGGCCTCCCATGGAGATCAACAAAGCACTTCATGCATGTTTAAAGTTCACTTATTACAGCTAAAACTTTGAAAACAATTGTTTTCATCTGACTATTATAAAACATTTCCCTGAGATCTCACAATAGGATTTATAAAATTAATTACTATTAACTTACACAATGGGTGTTTGATTGATGACCTATGCGGGTACACTGAAGTTCAGCTTACTTTTTTTATATGTTTGTTTTAAATCAAGAGATGTTTTCAGTATCATTCCAAAGCTATCTGATTCTGTAAGTGTTTGGTTTTTGCATTGATTTCTAAAGTAAAATTTAAACTAGTAAAGGAAGAATAGACAATATCTTAAAGACATGATTGTTGCAGTTTGCATTTCATTTTAAATCCCCCCCCCCGAAATTAGAATCAAATACTGTAAATTGCCTGGCAGTTGGTTTCTCAGAAATCAGACCCCATCTTAAAAACGACAGCAGTAGATAGGAGATGGCCGAGTAAATAAGAGCACTGGCTGCTCTTGCGCAGGACCTGGGTTCAATCCCCAGCACCTACGAGGTGGCTCATAACCACCTGTAACTCCAATTCCAGGGGATCTGACCCCTCTTCTGACCTCGAAGGGCACCAAACATGCATGTGGTGCATATATACAGGCAAAACACTCACATGCATAAAATACATATTTAAAAAGTAAAAACTTACAGTAGCTGCTTACTCTGATGTAATTTACATTTGAGCTCCCCTGGTTTATTGCATTTCTTTTGGTTTTGTTGGTGATCTAATGTACTTTAAAAAAAAAAACCAGATGACTTCTAGAATATGTAATCAAATCTGCTACAGTTTAGTCTAAAAAACATAAGATGTTTTTTAAAAGGAGGAACTCATTTTGTTGAAATTTAAAATATTCACCTACTTTTATTAGGATTTAAATGGTAAATTTGTTCTTGTGTATATAAAACCAAATTTGGAAGAAAATGAACTACAGTAAACTTTTAACAGAAACGCAAGCTGAGAATTTAGACATTCATCATGTTCATGACAGAAGAAATAAGCATTTCTCCTAAGAAGCCACCTGTAACACATTAAGTATAAATCATGGTTTCTCAAGTGTTGTTTGGGGACTTTTATGTTGCAATTCCAGATGCACAAGTTGGTTAAGCAAGGGCATTGCTGCATTAGGGAGAGCTAAAAGAAAGTGATGAAAGATGAGCCTTAAAATAGGGGAGAAATATTTTGGGATTTAAGCTTGATGCAGAGTAAATGTGGGGGACAATAACCTAATATAGTATCACTAAAATTTTGATGTATCAACATGTCCATAACCCTGATCATCAATTCACTGACATTATTCTTCATTTTAAATTGTGGCAAGACTTACTTTAAAAATAAGAAAACTCTAAATTAGAATAAAAGTCATGTGTTTTAACATCCAAGCATATTTTATAACATACAGAATATAGTCCTGAGAAGCTCTTAAAATTTTTTAAATCCTTATTTACTCCTTTAAAAATATTTGCTTTATGTGTCCATGTGTCTTGCCTGCATATATGTCTGTGCACCACCTGTGTGCCTGGTTACCGCAGAGGCCAAAAGAGGGCATCAGATCCCCTTCTGGAGTTCAGAATGGTTGTGAGCCACCATGTGGGTTCTGGGAATCAAACCTGAGTCCTCTGGAAGAGCAGCCAATGCTCTTAACTGCTGAGCCGTCTCTCCAATCCTAATACCCTCATTATTTTTAAGAATACTTGTATGGTGCTTACAATACACCAGTCCATGTTCTAAGAGCTTTATAAATACCAAGTCGTCACATTCTCATAATAATCTCATAGGTGAGCACTATTATCCTCATTTGACAAGTGAGGAAACACATTTTCGGCTAAGGCAAGTCTCTACGTGGAATTAAATAGTTTGCTAAGGTCACAGAGCTGTTAAGTGATAGACCCAGAACTGAACCCCACTGCTTCAGGGTCTGTGATCTTGCCCACCCTGCTCCTTCCCAGAGCCCAATATTAAGACTTCAGACACAGTTTGAGGCCAGCCTGGACTGCAAGAGCTAGCTTCAGGACAGGCTCCAAAACTACAAGAGAAACCCAGTCTCGAAAAACAAGAAACAAAAAACAAAAAAACAAACCAAAAAAAAAGACTTTGGAAATGGGTGGTGATGATGCACGCCTTTTATCTCAGCACTTGGGAGGCAGAGGCAGGCAGATCTTTGTGAGTTCTAGGCCGGTCTGGTCTACAAAGTGAGTTTCAGGGCAGCCAGGGCTACACAGAGAAACCCTGTCTGGGGCCTGGGGGTGGGGCAGGAGTAAAAGATTTCAGAAAGTAGTCTATTATCAGAATACATTTGAAACTTTTTAACTGAGTGAAATTTTAAAGTACCTCAGGGCTCGATGGCTGACTGCATTTAACTCCCAGTGGCAGGGAATGCATATGAATTTCATTTCAGAAATGATTTTTTTTCTGAGAGTTGCTCCTTCAAGATTTTAAAGTATTTCTCTTCTGCCTTACATCACCACACAAAATTGTCCTTAATTTTCTCTTACACAGCTGGCCTTCTAACGTGAAGAAGGCCCTTATGGTCTAATTGTCCCCCTATTCCGAGCCAACATTCTACTTCTGTCAAAGTTTCGTTATGGACATGAAGGAATTTCCTTAATTTTTGGCCATTTCTTTTCTTGTCATGCTCCAGTTTGTCCTGTTTCTTAGAGTAAACCAATCCAATGGAATCCTACATTCAAGGGATATTTTCAGACCTGTCTCTCTAATTGAGGCTACCTTACATTCATATGATGTGTTTGACCCACTCTGCGTCCAGCTGTCCCTCTAAGCTTCCGCTCCTCCTCCCGCTTAACGTGCTCTCGCTCCTTTTAAAATCCACCAAATCCACTTTGCGCTAGCTCTGTGTGTATGGCGGTAGGACCGCTTAATGCTGCAAGGAGTCTTTCCATCGCATTAGAGTATATTATAATTTACTGATAAATATTTGAAATGTGGATGAACACTGAATCTTTTAGATAACAAAAACTTGTAGACTCACAGCAAGTTCATCATAAAAGGAAGTTTCCAATATTTTCTATATTGTATGCCATAGCTAGAAACTGTAATTTACTGATGGAATTGATTTTTAGACATAAATTCAAAATTATTTGACTTTATGAAACTGTATCTTATCAGAAATCAGCCCACCACCGTTACAGTGTGTTGATAACTTTAAAATTTTTGATTCTCTTATTTTAGCAAATTAACCTTTTTAGTTTGACACAGTAATAATTGATTGAAATACTCACTGTTTATTTAAAACAATCATTTAAACACCCAACACAACAAAAATGGAGCTTCCCTGCTGTCTATAAATGTTTACTGAAGTCCACTTTTAGCAATAGCTTTCTAAGAACCCAGCCCCAGTAAAAGGTGTGAGAAGTCATCTTACTGAACACCGCTGCCTGCAGTCGTGACCCACAAATATTGAAAGAAGAGAGTCCATAACCTGGAAATCAGGCTAAGTCAGTAAAGATATTAAAATGCAAACAAGAATGTAGAAAGCTGATAGTGATGAAAATAATGAATGGGTGAAGAGAGGTTGGGGACAATAGAACAGACAACCATGCCAGTGTTCTTGCAGCCAGAGATGCTTGCTGTAGAGCCGAAGAGACGCAACCGTACACATGAAGACAAAAAAACGCTCATTTCAGGGCCCAAAAGGAATTCAGACATCACTGAAAACATCAGAATCATTTGAGATAACATACTTTATGAGGCTGGTCCAGCAAGCCATTTTGACATCCCATTGTAGTTTGAATCTTGTAGGCTCATGTTTGAACACCTGGCACCCAGCTGGTGGTGCTATTGTGGTAGGTTGTTGAGCTTTTCTGGTGGAGATAAGTCAACTGGAGTGAGCTTTAAGATCATTTATTTATTTATTTTTGGTTTTTCGAGACAGCATTTCTCTATGTAATTCTGGCTGTCCTGAAACTCACTCTGGAGACCAGGCTGGCCTCAGACTCACAGAGATCCGCCTGCCTCAGCCTCCCTGAGTGCTGGGATTAAAGGCGTGCACCACCACCTTCAGGCTGGGAGTGAGTTTTCAAGGTCAGAGCCTTGCCCTGCTTCAGTTCCTTTCTCTGCTTTCTGATCCTCTAAAACTATTCAGCTTCTAGACAGACCCCAGCCACTATGATGATCTCTATACCTGGAAATTTTGAGCCAAAATCAATACTTCATCTTTTAAGCTGTTTGTTTCAGGCATTTTGTCCCAGCAATAAGACAAGCTACCAAATCCTCAGAACAAGCTGTATTATGAAGAGTAGCTGAATCGGTGAGCTTTGGGCTTAATTGAGAAACTCTGCCTTAAAGAATGAGATGGAGAATGGTGGAAGAACATTCTTAATGCCAGCATTGGGCCTCTTCACACATGCATACATGCACACCCACACACATACAAACACATGTAGAAAAAAGCGAATGCTTTTTTTGAATAAAAAACACAGGAAAAGAAGAAAAATCTTAAGTAAACTATAAATGTCTACAGGCCAATCATCTGAGAAAATAGATGCAAAATTCTAAATATTAACTAATCAAATCTAATGATATACTTTTAAAAATGCAACTAAGCTTATTAGTATAAAGAAACTTGCATTGAAATTGTTCATATTAAAAAATGAATTTTAAAAAGCCAACTGATCAGGGACTCTGCTGTGAAATTGTGTCTCCTAGTAACATCAGAAGCTATTTTTATAAATTCACACCAACAAGAGCACACAATCATGAGCTAACCAAGAGGACACCAATGAACATGCCAAACAGAGAAAAGCCCATGAGACTTCAACCCTACACAGAGAACCCCAGGCAACTGAGAGAAGCTGGGAGGAGAAGTACTCCTCCCCAGGGAAGAACATGCCAATTGGCTGTCCCGTGATAAACGGTCAGCCCTAGAAACATATATACAAGTAATATCATCTGAACTCAACTGGTTAGATATTGTTTATATATGTATGTACAAAGGCATAAATACATGCTATAACAATGAAAAAGGAGGCTATAGATTTGAAGGAGAGCTGGGAAGTGTATGTGGGAGAGTTTGGGGGAGGAAGGGAAAAGGAGAAACCTTGTAGTTAAATTAAAATCTCAGAAATAAATTGAAAAAAATAATTTAAAAGCAGCTCCAGCCAATACATTAAAAAAGCAAATTGTTCACATTAATGAAGTTAGCATTCAGGAATTATGCTAGCCTGTCCCTTGGGGACCTAGCAGGATGCACTCAGGCAGTGCTCTGGCCTGCTCAGGGTCCTGACAATGTCATCCACTACAGCGCATGAGCTACATCTCATCATAAAAGGCCAGTCCCACCTGTCTTCTCTCTCTCTCTCTCTCTCTCTCTCTCTCTCTCTTTCTCTCTCTCCTTTCTCTCTCTCTCCTCTCCTCTCCTCTCTCTCTCCCTTCCTCCCTCCTCCTTCTCCTCCTCCTTCTCTTCTGGTTGCTCCTGTTTCCAGAGGGAGGTCTCCCTGCCACCTTTCCCATTCCTTTCCCTCGATAAAAAAAATCCTCCATGTGAGCCCTGTCGCATGATGACATCTGTCTCTTTTCCAACATTTATTAAACCACAGCATTGGTTCCATGACTCTGAGAGAGGACATATCAGATATTAAACTGATAAGAACAGATACTACACTTGATCTTAGCCAAAAGGCCGAGAACAGCTGGACTGATGTTGCCCTAAGACCTCTGCCCTCAATGACTATGGAGGACCCTGGGGTGACTGTGTAGGTAGTTAGTGAGTAAGTCATTTTAATCACTAACTCAGGCAAATGTCTCCTTCTCAGAGCTCTGAGCTGTTTGAGGACTAGGCTAAAGATAGCTTTGTCAGTTTAACAGCAGCAACCAAGGCTTCAGCTGCCTCCTCAATTCTCTGAGTAAAATTCAGGTCACAGGCCTCGCTCTTCCTAGAGCTAATACACAATTGACCTCGTTACCAGACTCAGAAAAGAGATAAACTCACAAAACGAATTTCAGTGCAACCACTTCCCATTCCTTTGTTTGAAGGAACTTGCTTCGCAGTAAGTTCAGCCAGCTATCTCTCCTGGGGAATTAGACAGAAGGTGCTTTAAGGCTGGTTTCTGTGAAAATAGGGAGGCTTAACTGGTGATAAGGATCCCGGAAGCGATCTGAGATGTGCAAAAAGAACAAAATGTTTCAGATTTCTTTCCCTCACTATGCTACTATTATGTTAAAACTCAAAAAGTTCATAATCTTAACAGTAATCGATGGAATTCTGATAAGCAATCAATCTAGTAGCTCTGGCACAGTTCTAAATGTCATACTATCACTATACAATCATAGCCACAAGATCGATATTTTAATTCCCTTTGGTTGTTTTCTAAGACGTAAACGGTGTTTTTCATTGTGCTGACAGCATCAGTCATAGTTCTCTGGATAGAAGAAAGAGTGTCAGTGCTTTCAACCAGAATCATTTCTGGCATGAGTACACTGCCGTTTCTACAATATAAATTTCAGTATAGGTTACAAATGGTGGGAATGGTAATGTGTCTAAAACCTATCTTTTCACAAACTCAAAGAATTCTGCAATCTCCAGGGTGAACTTGGATTCACGTTGAGTAGGTCAGATGCACTCTCCAGATAAGTACTGGTGATCAGTAGCTGAATCCTCCCCACCATTCCCTGGTCCCTCAATTACCAGGACAAATTTTTCTCTAAATTTATTTTAACTTTATCCTCTGTTCTATCAGCATCTTCCCAGGTCCAAGAGGCACTAGATGGTTTCACAGAGCCTGGACAGCAACGTATAACAGCTAGCTATTTCAGCGTTCTCAGGTCAGCAGGAAGTGGTCTCAAGAACCTGGCACCTTCATTTCCCACTTTTACTTGCTATCCCTAAGTCACTTTTTATAATAAACAAAAGGAAGGAATGTTACCTTTCAGGCATGATACTAGTGTGTCCTAGTATAATGGGGACCTAGCAGGATGCATTCGGGCAGTACTCTGGCCTGCTCAGGGTCCTGACAACATCATCTTCTACATCACTACAACACATGCACTATGTCCCCTCATAAAAGGCAAGCCCAGCCTGCCTCCTGTCTCTCTCTCCTCCTCATCTTCCTCCTCCTTTTTCTTTTCTTCCACTGCTCCTATCTCCAGAGGCCTGTCTCTCCCTCCCCCTCTTTCCCATTCCCTTCTCCCAATAAAAGAAAACCCTTCACTTGATCCCTGTCACACGACAGCATCTATCTCTCTCTTTCTCTCGCCTGCTGTTTTTTAAACTACAACAAATGGGTTATGATACATTATTTGGATTGATTCTCTCACACTGTATATTAGGAGATATTTGAAATTTTAAAAATTATTTCTCGGTCTTTCTGTCTTGAAGATCAAGCCCAGGGCTTCAGGTATATCAGGCAAATGTTCTACCACTAAGATTCCCCTCAACCACTGTGACCTAAAACACAGATACTGTGGTGATCTTTCTGGGAACCGTCCCCAGTGTATCACTTCAGACTTAGGCTGGTCATCATTCCAAGAAATCCAATGGCCTTCCGGACATTTTCTAAGTGCCTCATCCCTGTATTAAATCTTCTCATGTTTAGCACTTCATCCAGGGAAGCAGGCCAGGGCCTTGCGCAGCCATCATCAGAGAAGCTGCCTCCTGCAGCTGAGGCAGAGACCTACCAGATACCGTGCAGAGAATGCGAGACCTTGGAACATTCAGCCTGAAACAATTAAATTCCTCCCCTCAAGGAACTCAAGGAGCCTCGTAGTAGAGGAGGCAGAAGAGGAGTGTAAAAGCCAGAGGGGATGGAGGACACCGAGGAAACAAGGCTCTCTAAAGCAACAGACAGGATCAACACGCGTATAAACTCACAGAGACTGAGGCAGCATGCACAGAGCCTGTGTGGGTCTGCACCAGGTCCTCTGTGTGTATACATGGTTTCCAGTTCAGTGTTTTTATGGAATTACTGAATGTGAAAGAGTTGGTCTTTGTTTCTTATGCCTTCTTTTGGCCTCTTTCCCTTCTGTTTCTTTGTTTTGTTCAATCCTGATGTGTTAGTTTTTATTATTATCCCTTAAAAGCTTGTTTGTTTGCTAATGAGAAACATGAAGGGAGTGGATCCATATGAGAGGGGAGGTGGGGAGGAACTGGAGGGGTAGAGGGAGAGGAAACCATAATTAGGATATATTATCTGAAAAACAAATCCATTTTCCATAAAAGGAAAAATACCACCAAACAAACAAACAAAATTCTCTTCATGTTTAAAATGTTGAGTGCCATTTGTGTGTTACAAATGAACCTGATTGATGGAGTCTTGAATATTAGAAAAAGGTGATGCATAACAAAAATACTCAAATATTAAGTATTATCTTAGTAGTCTGGCAGTATATGGAAGGATCCAACTCCATGAGAGAAAGCCGATTGTCATCACACATGGAAAAATACTTCAGTAAACAGTTTCCTCTAAAATCTTGGAAGTGGATTTATGTGCTGATAGAATGTGGAGATCAACATGAGGGGATTAAAAAGTGCCAGTGTGTAATGTGAATTAGCAGTTGCTTGGTGTTTGTAGCAAGATACTGAACGTGATGAGTGCCAGCAAGAACTGGCCAACTGTCAAGCAAAGATGAAAGAATTCCACTAAGCAAAGAAGACTCTCTGGCTGTAGACCACAATCTAAACTCATACAGAGGAGTTTAAAAACAAACTGAAATGTGTGTGTGTTCCTTCAAGCAAGACAGTTAGCTCTCCAAGCTTTTCTTTAGCCTCTCTCAGTAAGATTTCTCTGCCAGAAAAGAAAATGGCAGCTAATCCAAAGATTAGTTAGTTGGTGCCTTCCATCCAAGTCACTCATTAACGTAAATGGACTCTGGGCTGGGGATGTGGGTGAGTGGTAGAGCGTACTTGCTGAGCATGTACAAAGCCTTGAGTTTGATCCCTAGCACAGGAAAAAAAAAAA
>LOEQ01004611.1:9748-29274 GCA_001685075.1 Bramus lutescens
TCTCTCTCTCTCTCTCTCTCTCTCCCCTCCAGGGCTTCCACCCACCTTAGAGTCTAACTACCTAGCTCTAACTCCAGCCAGAACAGGTTTTTATTGGCCACAGAAGTTTAATTCTTAACCCAGTCTGGGATTATGTGTGAGTGTAAGCTGTCCTGAAGCTCATTAGCTAAATTAGTAACTAACATGCCACCCCTACAAATTATACCTACTACTTCTGGGAAGGGCTCTAGGTGGAGGGACAGCCAATGGGAAAGAGCAGGTACGTGTTACGTGGTTAACTGCAGGATTTTTAAAGGAACTATTAAAAACGGGCTGAAAAAATTGTGTGGAATGCTCTGGGTCCAGTAACAGATGACATAATCAAGCAGGGAAAGGGAGGGTGTCTCTAGAACACTGGCAGATATGAATAAACCTGCTTATTTGTTAGGATCCACACAATTGAGATGGAAGAAATACCCAAGTTATAAAATGCACTGTCTTAGCATTTTGTTAAGTACTTCACCTGAAGCATGAGCATCAAAGAGAACTATTACTCTACTGCAGCGTTCAAATGCCAATTAAACTACTGGAAAGGAATCTTCATCAACTAAGAGAAGAAATTAAACAAGGTGCTATGTTGGGCTGGGCAGCCATATGATTTACTATCTCAGATACAAGAAAAATGATACAGAATGGTAATTCTGTTCTGAGAGCTAGTCTAGCCAGAACAAAATGATAGTCTGATGGGTGCTAAACTCTCCTGTTTATGCATAATATGGTAAATTTTGAGCAGTGTAATATAAGCTTTCTCTTCCTTGCTTCTTACTTTATCTTGAGTTCTTAAACTCATTTTTGTGGTTCTGTCATCTCTGGTGTATTTGGCATTATTCACATGCTGTGCTAGCTCTCTTTTCAAATCTAAATCTTTCTCCATGGGCAGATGACGATCTGGGTATCCTTTCTGGTGATAAGCACTGACTGGGTAAACTCAACTCATACATGAACAAAGTGAAAGATTTCAAGAAATTATGAAGCTTATATGTACATTAAGGCTGTAAATTAAAGAAGATTGGCCAAGAAACAAAATTCAAGCAATGAATTTAGTAGTATTATAAAATATAGGAGAAAATTACTTAGAAGAAATTTATTACCAAAATGAATATAGGTATTAAAATAATAAATGTATAGTCTACAGCCATACCACCTTGAACATGCCTGATCTCTTCTGATCTTGGAAGCTAAGCAGTGTCGGGCCTGGTTAATACTTGGATGAGAGACCGCCTAGGAATACCAGCTCTGTAGGCTTAAATGAAAGCATTTAAAATTTAAAAATAATAAATATATAATAAAATAAATATATAACAATACATAATCACATCATGTGCAGTAATTTTAAACATGACTATGAAAATCAAAGTTAAGATGTAGAAAACAGAGTAAAGCATATTTTGGGGAGAAAAAAAGTAAATTTAAGAAAATATTGATTTGTTTTTTAATTAAAATTAAGAATATGTGTTTGGAGAGTATGCTCAGTTGCTTTAGTGATTTCAAGTGTTTTTTTACTCTTGTTGTCAACCTCCCATGCCCATGTTGGGTGGCTTCCAGCCACCCATCACTCTGGTTCTAGGGCATCCAACACCCATTCTGTCACCTATCATTACCATCAAACATTTGGTTCATATGAACTTGCATAGTGATGGACACATAGACATAAATAAAGATAATCACATATAAGATTTAAATTTTAAGATCTTAAAGCATGAGTGATGGGTGAAACAAGTCAGTCACCAGAGATTCAGGAGAAGACAGAAAGGGAATTTTGAGTCTGAAGCCCATTTGAGACATGTAATAAGTTTCATGAATAAATTAAATCTAACCCTTCTCTGAAGTTCTTCAAAAGCAGCGATTGAAACAAGGACTAGAACACATGTGATCTAAAGGAGCGGCATTTGTAGGAAGCAACCAAAAAGGGGCAGAAGGAGGAACTAATAAAATTGAATGCACTCTAAACAAATTGTGTTTGTGATCAACACTTAGTCATGAATCCATCACTTTCAAAGAAGTGGTTCTGTCTGAGAGTTGAGCAAATAACCAAGGCTCTGTGGAGTTTGACTGTGTGGAAGGGATGGGAGTGACCATCTCAACAGATTGTCAGCCCATTTATAGGAGCAAGGGACTAGAACACCTTGAGGGTTCTGTGCATTCCTAGGTCAGAAACTGGATAGTTTCCATTATTTTCTTGGTTTCTATAATACATTACATCAGGGAAGGAAAAACAACTATGCTGAACATGAGTTGACTGTGAAGGTGTGAATGAGCTAAACCATATTAGGTCTTTCTTGCAAGGACAGTTAAATCAAAGTTGTATTGAAAAAATGTGATATAAGTGCTTAGCATATAATTGAAAATAAAACAATATATTCATCTGGTATCAAATTTGGCAGCCATTTGATTGTGTAATCTGACAGAATATTCTCAACAAGCTTATGACTAACTCATTAGTACAGGAAATGCTGTAATTACAATTAACATATTTCCTTATACTTCCTTTGCCTAAGTAAAACCACTTTTAGAATTTTTTAACTATGCAGTATTTTAGGTAAAACATACTGATGACTGTGTCTACATGATGTATAAAAATATTTTTTCCTGTTTAAGGGTCTGTGAGTGAAAAATTCAAAAGTGCTGCATGAGGTTAGTTCCAGGGCTCTGTGATCATAGAAAAGGAACCATATTGTATAATTAATCATGAAATCTCAAATATGTCATGTGTTTTAAAGTAGTGTATTTTACTACTTAGAGTAACTAAAGTCCCCAGGCTCAATCTGTGGCCAGTGAAGAAAAGACATAGAAAATATATTATTTTTGATACAAAGTGTTAATGATGTGTCCAATTACATCAAGATAATACTAACTCTGACAGTCAGAAAATGATGATCCTAGAAATCACAAAAATTTCTTAGAAGTATGTCATTTTCTTTTTCTTGATGGAAATAACAAAATAGACTACTCAGGAAAATATTCGAGTAGAAAAAAAGCATTTTCAGGGGTCCATTATGATATATGAATATAGTCAGGGTAAATAGATCAACAATCAGGGTGTAGCACATTAATATCTGAAGATTTTCCAGAAAAAAACTATTTATACATGCTTTGTGTTTTATGAGTTACAGCAAGTATTTAAATTCTCTTTAATTTGGATCATAGAATGTTAAGTTAGACAAAGTTGAACACCACAACTTTTCATAAGGATTCAGTGAAATAATGGTAGTTGTGTTATTTACATTAATAAATATGAGTTGTATTAGTGAATTAAAATTTTGCTGACCGAAGCCATGCCTTTTTATAGCTCTTCTCATAGTCTAGTTGTTAATAATAGTTATTTACTCACAAAAATGTTTTTACTAAAAAGATTAAGTGTATTACTGAACCAACTAACTTTTTTTACAAGTCTAGGTTTTAAATAATGCCTTATATAATTCACAGAGAATGCCTTCTCCATTAGAGTCTTGCCTGAAGATTCAATTCTACATCAAATAAAATTAGACATGGTAATTGTGAGGCATCCAAAACAGTAATTTTATCAACTTTATCTAGAGAACTAGAATGAGAATAACATTTTTACACTCATTTGGAGTTTTTTTTTTCTGTGTAACAATAAAATTTTAAAATGTATACATTTAAAATTTTAAAAAATAGCTGTGTAGATAATTACCATTTTGCAAAGTATCAAACAATATTTTCCCATAGTAGGTAATATTAAAATTATTTGAATTATCTGAATAAACATATTTTTATCAGAAGCAAAAGCTACATGTATTACATTGTCTTATGAGGTGCAGCTAATATATTTAAACATAAATCAATTTTGAAGTATTATGGTTATCATTATTCACTATATTATTTAGTTATTCTTAATTTAAATCAAACATACATACCCAAAACAGTCAGAAAACATACTTATCACATGCAATGCACAACTTTAAGATGGTTTAATTTTTAGTTCACTTCAGCTAGTGTTAGGAACTGCAACCATACATCTATCTGAAAGGAAAAAAAGAAGAGCTGACAGGATTAATGAATAATTTACTACTAGGAAATGTTAAGAAATGACCAAGTTGATATTTCAGTAAGTTTTACTGATTGCTTCTAGCAACTAGCACCAAAAAATACAAAATTATTATTAATTTGCCATTTTCCACCTTTATATACCATTAAAATTTCCTATAGTATACGACATACTTAATAACTGAAAAAAAATGAAATATTTGATTAATTTCTAGACTATAATCTGGAAAGATCATACTATCACAAGGAAGCTTTGTTCACTTATTTTCAATGACTGTAAATGAAATACCTGAGTCTGAATAATTTGTTACATATATTTGAGTTAAATTTTGAAGACTAAAATTATTAGAATGGCACTCAAGCGGAAAAGGAGCCCCTGAGCGTGTCATCTGGGTGGCTGGCATTACTGCGGCCTACATGTTTCTGAGAGTAAGAGGTCATTCACACACACACACACACACACACACACACACACACACACCCTTTAAGTGTAGAACATCCAACAATACAGATAAGTTTCCATTAGATCTAACCTACTAAGGAGTCCAAGGTATCTGAACATCACCACACTCAAAAGCAAGCTTCCCTCATGTGAGCCTTTGAAGAACACACTGAAACTCTCTCCTCACAAAAACTTCAACTGAAAGTTCTCAATTAAACATTTAAAATATTTTGGAAAATCCATTTAAAAGTTAAGATCCAATCCATCACTTTCCTTTCATTTTTATAAATATTAGTAAATCCAAATAATGCATTCCTTCATCAAACCCTATGTGTATGCATCTAGATGTCCTTTACTTATACTATGTTGTATGTAGAGTCATAGTATGAAAAGAAATTAATGAACAATTTATTGTTTGCAAACATGAATATAAATATCATTTGATGGAAAATGATAACATGAAGCACTTAGCTAAAATATCAACAGACCAAACTGAATAATTATGAGATTCCTAAAACTGTTAGAACAGTGATAAAGTCTGTACAAGTTTGAGCAGAGGGTGACATAAAAGAGAGTATGTAAAGAATCCAGAGAGTTTTCAGATACACTCTATGCTAAGCCAAGAAAAAAAGTCCCTTATAGGTCCCCTTTTGATTGTGGCTATCTACTTACAGTCCTGTCCATAGCCATTAGCATGCATCATCCTTTCTTAAGAATTTCCCTAAATGTCTGCTTTCATGATTCAATTTAGTTAATTATATAATGTATTCAACTTATGTACCTATATTTTGCTGGTGTATTTCTAACTAAGCATTCTGAATAGTGACTGGACAGATGATCGGATGTCTCATGTGATGAATTTCATGTATCTTTGCATTATTCCATTATACCTATTTTGCTTGTCAGCAGAGGAACCTCACAGAAACTTCTCAAATGACTATATTTAATCTTCTTATGAGTTTTTTGGTTTGTTTTGTTTTGTGTTGTGTTGTGTTCTTTCAGACAATGCTTCTCTGGGTAAGCCTGGTTTCCTGGACTCTCTCTCTGTAGATCAGGCATTGAACTCAGAAATCTTCCTGCTTTTGTCTCGTGAGTTCTGGGATTAAAAGTATTGCCACCACATCCAACTATATATTTCATTTTTGAGTATCTGTTATTTATTTATAATATGTACCAAGAGTAACTGAAAATATTTTTTCCTTCAAAGTATGAATTAATGCTAAAAACCTGTCATAGCTGTCATCAGTGTTTTTGATCTTGGCCATTCTTACAAGTGTAAGATGGAATCTCAGAGTCATTTTCACTGATGACAACTTATGCTGGAGAAGTTGTGGGGTAAAAGAGACACTCCTGCATTGCTGGTCGGAGTGCAATCTGGTACAGCCCCTTTGGATATCAGTCTGGCAGTTTCTCATAAAATCAGGAAACAACCTTCCTCAAGACCCAGCTGTACCACTTTTGGGTATATATCCAAAGGATGCTCAATCGTGCCACAAGGACATGTGCTCAACTATGTTCATAGTAGCATTGTTTGTCATAGCCAGAACCTGGAAACAAACTAAATGCTCCTCAATCAAAGAATCGATAAGGAAAATGTGGTACATTTGCACAATGGAGTACCACACATCAGAAAAAAATAATGACATCTTGAATTTTTCACGTAAATGGATGGAGCTAGAAAAAAAAAAAAACAAATTAAGTGAGGTAACCAGACCCAGAAAGACACTTTTTACATACTCACTCATAAGTGGTTTTTAAACATAAAGCAGAGAAAATCAGCCTAAATCACAATTCCAGAGAACCTAGACAACAATGAAGACCTTGAGAGAGACATACATAGATCTAATCTACATGCAAAGTAGAAAAAGACAAGATCACCTGAGTAAAATGGGAGCATGGGTTGAAGGGGGGAAGAAAAGGAGGGAAGCAAAGAATAATGCATAACTCAATAAAATCAATAAAAAAGAAGAAAATCCACGGAATAATCAATACAACTGAAAGGACGAAGTTTGCAGTAAAATTTTGTCCGTTTTTTCAAAGCTTTGTAAATACACAAACCATTGTGCTTCTATGACAAGGGAACAATAAATATATAGAACTTTGCAAAATTTCTGAATCTTCAAATTCTGATTTTTGATGTTGACTATAACAAAAGTGTACTTTTTATTGAACTTGAAAAATTATATTTTTTAATTTCATGACAACTATTTTTCCTTTGCATTTTATATTAATTTTAAAGCAAAAATAGTGATTTTGATCCTATTTAATCTCTTAGTTTTGTTACTTATTAACCAAAGTCAAAAGTATGTTTAAATCCCCTATCAAGTTATCAAAAGTTTTGGAAATCCAACTTTGCAAGTATTAATGATGCGTTCTGTGATGAGTTTTTAATATAATATATAAACTTATTTAGTTTAATTCCTCAGTTTTCTTTTTTCTGGTCTATTTTTTTATAAAATGAAGTGCCATTTCCTTTACATTTTAACATTGCTCAAACTGTTCTTCAGTAATGTGTCAAATATTAAGTAAAGAAGGTATTCATATGATAAAATAGACCTCAAGGTTACAAAACTATAGCTGTTTAATAGTTATTTCTCTTGCCAGTTTCTCAGGCCAGAACTTGAACCTGATGAAGTCTGATAAGAAATGTAGTGTACTGGTGATGTGGATCATAAAACTCCCAGCTTGTGAGGCACTTGTGAGTCAGTAAAATAACATCTCAGAGAACACATCCAAGTGAAAGAACAGAACACCATCTTTAACACAGCCTGGGGCAACTGTAAAATGCAATCTGCAATAACAGTTAAACATAACAGTCCTAGGGGGAATTATATAGCCACATATAAAAGTAAATGGGTCACCACCTTACCAAATCTGGCTTGTCTTTTGAAAACCAATGGTTCAGACTAGGAGGTGGGTGTGAGAAAACTATGGATGGTCAATGAAAAGGCACTGAGACTACACTGGTGATTCTATTTTGCTTACCCAAATTACATTACTAGCATCTCCATCAGCTGCTTTATTGTCTTGATTGTTTAAAAGAAGTCATGATGAAATTTTCATGATGAAGAGTTCAGAGACTATGGTAAGAATACCAAAGAGCACATTTTAAAGAAGCTTTTATATTTAATGTTTGTTATGTGAGTACTACAGAACTATGTTTATTTTTTTACATGACATGTTCTTATTCTGTAGTTTTTACAATCTTAATAACTGAAGCTTTATATTTCTAAGATAGCAATACATAACAA
Organism: Bramus lutescens; assembly: GCA_001685075.1. Taxonomy (NCBI): domain Eukaryota; kingdom Metazoa; phylum Chordata; class Mammalia; order Rodentia; family Cricetidae; genus Bramus; species Bramus lutescens. The sequence continues at coordinate 17,489 of LOEQ01004611.1, forward strand.
TACATGTCAAGGAGCAAACATTAGTATTTTTTTCTTTATAGAGTTAGTAACAAAGCAATAACAGCAATCACCCTTAGATACTGATTGTGGAATTTTAGTTAAATTATGCATTCTGTCAACTTCTTTTGTACAATACTACCCACTACAGAATTATTTCAAACTTCTTTCCTTAAGAATCACTTAGACAAAAATTTACACTAAGATAATTGTCTCATATCTGAAAGAAAAACCTCAAATTCATTTAGTCTTGGCTATAAAAATGAGAAAAGGATTATAGAAAGTTTAACAGATACTCACCTAAGTAACTGAATATCTAAACTGAACTTGCCATTTCATTAAATCAATAATTATATTATCATTATTGAACTTAGCATTCAGCACTACAAAATTATCCCAGTATCCACACACATATGCTACAAGAAAGCAAACTTTCTTTAGCTGTTTACTAGTTACTTCCTTAATTTATGCATCGAATAAACACCTAGGAGCCTGCTTCTGCAATTTTGTGTAGAAGCAGGTGACAGTGGTTAGATCCCAATCTATGAACATCCTTTCATTTCCTTGCCCAGTCCTCTCCTAGACATGGTATCATTATAACAATTTAAAATCTTCGTCATCAGAGCCATATTAGATTTTATCACACACCCATTTCTTTTTCGGAATAAAATCTCAAAATGGTTTTCCAAGGTTGATTATGTTAACATATTCGGTTGATGATTGGAACTCTGTCATTGATTATTCAGTTCAACATGCAGCCAGGCCAGACTAAAATCTCTTCATTTTATGAAGTCTGAGTCATAGTTTGAACTTAGGGCAGGCAGCTTTCTAATCCTACAGCCACCCTACTTCCCCTCTTCTACTTTATTTTAATGTTTGTTTCACAATTGATTTTCAAATGAATAACCATTTTTTGGTTTAGTGAGACAAAATGAAAGTTTTCCAGAAGTATATTTCCATCCATTCTACTTTCTTCCATCTCCCACTACTGTCGTATGCCATGCCCTGAGTTAAATTTTATACCTGCTAAACATTCATTTAAGGTATAGAAATCAGGTACAAGGTAATTCTTATGTTATATGTGACAGATAACTTTAAAAATCAAAGTGGGCCAACCTAACCCATTCATTATAAGGTGCTATGTTATGGTAAGGAAAGCTATGAGGAGATTAAGAAGATACTATTTTCATCTTTTGAATAGTATTATCCTTTTCTACTTTGTCTATACTAAATTTGTTTGACTTCATCAACAGATCTTAACTGGTTTCAACTGATTTATTTTTATGAGTTGTAAGAATGCCCTATTGTTGTTGAACCATGAGTACGACACACTTTCCCAGAAAACTGTATATCACACTTTCATGCAAGAAAATCAAAAGGATAGAATCACTCACATAGAGTATCATGGAAAGAACACATATCACACCTCTACATAACATTCTACACATACAACCTTGTTAAACCCTACAATATTCTATAGGAGAAACAGAAAAGGAAAAGTACTTACCCAAGAAATTGAATTACATTTTAATATGTTAAAGAAAAAGAATTCTAATAAGAATTATACATTGAAATATAGGCATTTTTTCTGAGAGAAAATATGTCTCCCTGAGTGTGGAGTATTTCTGGATATACAGAAACTCTTCTTAGATCCTTAGTAAGAATTTTGTATAGGATGTTACCCAAATACTTTACTGAGTAGGTATAGGGAATTGAGGCAATAAAGAAAATTCAGAAGAAACTTACCACAAATACTGAGGAATGAGCCAATAGAGAGTCTGATTCTGTAACTGATTCATGAGAAAAACTGATTGAAAATTTATTGTTTTTAGGAAAGAAGAATTTCCTGTTTAACAGCAGTGCTTGCTGTCTCCTATGAGATGAACAAATGCATGAATAAAGAAATATAGATTTCATTTAATACCTCTGTGGAAATTACAGATGCCCATTTTAATGATTTTCCTCATGTGTAGATATATAGACAAGCATCAAGTGACAACATGTTTTCAATGTTCTTAATAACCCATGAAGTCATTTGTGCCTGAATTCCAAGACATGATGAAAATGTATTTTTAGAGATTTAGAGATGGATCCCTTTAAATGGGAGAGGAATTATAGAAATCAAATTTCCTTGCTCCTAAAAAAGATGAGTTTCTACAAGTTTGAGTTAAAAACAAAAGCACCAAATGTATATCACTAAAGTGAAGATTCCCTTTTCTTCTAGTTTTCATTTTGAATATAGGATAAAGCATACAGTTCAAGCATTTTATTGTCATAGTTCTAAATACCGCACATAAAAAGTAATCTACTGGCTAATAAAACAGATGAAAGGGAACCCAAATATCATTTCTCATTGTTACTATCTCCCATTCTTTGGTATTTCATAGTCCATTAATTTCCTTTTTTGTATATGATTCTTAGACTCAGCAATTGACATGGTATTATTTATTGACCTATTGGTTTTAAACACTTGGACAAGAGTTGTTCGGGTTTTCTGTCCTGCCTGTTTTCCACAGTTGTTAAGTTCCAAAGAAATCACACAGAGGTCTACATTAGTTATAAACTGATTGGCCCATTATCTCAGGCTTTTTTTAACTCTTATAACTTATATTAGCCCTTTATTCTTGTCTATGCTAGCCATGTGGCTCAGTACCTTATTTGGTGAGGCAGTCACAACTTGCTTCTTCTGTGACTGGGTCAGGACTACCGACCAAGCTTTCCTTCTTCCCAGAATTCTCCTGGTCTTATTGGCCTGCCTCTACTTCCTGTCTGGCTGTCCCACCTATACTTCCTGCCTGGCTACTGGCCAATCAGCATTTATTTAAAATATAATTGACAGAATACCAACCATTTTCCCACACCAGACAAGCATTTTAATTTTTAGCGGCAACTGGGTACGCCTTTAGATTCAGGAATCTGAAGACTATATACTTTTGACTTAGCATATATATTGCTCAGAGAGAGGAAGAAGATGGCCACATCAATTGCCCCAATTTTTGGCCAATTCATCAGAAGTTCAGAAAGCATAGCAGTTTTGCTTCAAGTAGTAAAAGCTCATTCACAAGGAGAAAGGAGTTGGGTTAGAAGAGACTGACTCATGATGTGATGTCAATAAAGCAATATATAAAAACTCTCCATAAGATAGGAAGGGGGTAGAGGAAAATAGAAAGTAATGCATAGATGCCTATAAGTGATATACTTTATATAGATATGTATCTATATATGGATATCTCCTTAAGATTATACTTATATGCAATTGTTTGTGTGTTTGCTTTTGTTATTAGAATATTGCTATAGAACTGGGCCTAAGGAAAAAAAATTAAACTGAAGATTTTTGCTTGTGTACCTTAAGAAATGAGTAAGTTGCATTTAATCTTGATCCCTGACAATAGCATCTACCAGTAGAATATCAGGGAAAATTAAGCAATCTTCCTGAATGTAAAAAGTTTGCATAGGAATGTGTGCATGTACACACACTATTATGCAGTAGCACAAACACCCTCACAAACATAATAAACACACCACAAGACATTTAGTATACTCAAAACACACAGTCTCGTGTATAATAAATACAATAATCACATACTTTGAATATATATATAACACCCTTAACCGCACATAGAACACACACGCATACATACATGAATTACCTCACATATCACACACAAACCATCACACCATTCCTCACATTAAATATATACCACTCACTGCATCACACACACACACACACGCCATCATATAAAAGCTATCATTCCATATTTTGCATCTTTTTCTGTTTGTCTGTCTGTCTCTCACACAAGCACATAACATACATATAAACACACATGGAGTAACCTAGTTATACTTCCAGCAAATCTCAATTCTTTGCCTCCTTTTAAAAGAATATGAATCTACCAGCCTGTCTGCTCGCTTATTCCTTGTTTTATCTGGCACTGGTCCTTGAACAAAAATCAATCTCCAATTCCTTTTAATGTTTGGTACTAAATCTAGAAAGTAAAACATAACATGGGAGTCTCACATTTACTATGGAAATTCTTTTATCTGGCTGGAGGGCAGCCTTCTAATCAAGAGAATGGATAAACAATCAGTTACTTACTTCCAGGCACTAGGGAGGCAGCTCAATCATTCTCAGCACCAGGCAAACCGAAGGGGCTGCCTATTATACAACAAAACATTAGCAGCTTGTTAATTTACCACAGCAGTTATTAAGATGTAAAGAAGTTTGTATCACCATTTTTATAGATGGGGGTTACAGAGAGAACCAGAACTACTTGTTTGCCTTCGTCGTGGATTCAAAATATCTGGTAACTGACTCAAAGGAAATTTTAGGATAGGTATGCAATGGAGGTTTTAAAACAGGCTCCTTTTCATTCTTTCTTTAGTTTTTGTTCAAAAATAACACACAAAGAGAGCAAGAGATAGAGATGAAGGAGGTCTCCAGAGCTAGTTAATCCATAAAGAAATGGCTGAGAAAGGATGAAGACCTGAATTCAGATCCCAAGCATCTCCATAGAAAGTTGGATATAGCAGTGTGCATTTGTTACTCCACTTCCAGAGTTAAGACAGATGGATCTCATGAACCCAGTGATAAGATGCTCTAACATAATCTGTTAGTTCCAACTTCAGTGAGATAGCCTGAATAAAATAAAAGGAAATAAATAGGGAAGACAATCTGCTATTGACTTCTGGCCTTTCCACACACATGTGTACGTGTGTGGATAGACTCACAAGCATATGTACACATACTCACATAGGGGTATGCGAATAGTACATAAACATGTATTAGAAAGCAGTAAACAGAGAAGAATAAAGGGAGAAAGGAAAAACTAACAAACAAGGAAACATACAAAAGAAAGAGAGAGGAAGAAAGGATGGTAAGAGTATTTAATCAGGGTAATGGAAGAGAAAGGGAATGGAAGAAACGAGGAAAAAGAACAAATATAAAACACTGAGAGTACTGTGACTGTTGCTCCATCCTTCATTCAATTGTATTATTCTCTTCAGTATTCTCAGACGTATTTGAGGTGGGATTAATTTTATCTTGCATCATGATATAGACGTGAGCCTGGGGGGCCACAGAGTAGTAGAATGTGATACTTTAAATGAGAATTACTCCCATTTGCTCGTAAATTTGAAAAGTTGGTCACCAGTTGATGGAAATGTTTGGGAAGTATTAAGAGACATGTCTGTGTTGGAACAGGTATGCTACAGGATTTGAGGTCTGAAAAAACTTGTTTCATGTTCAGTGTTATTCCTCTGCTCCATGGTTGTGGATCAGTATGTGAGCTTTTAGCTGTTTTTTCATTCCACCATGAGGGATTCTAACATTCTGAAAACATAATCCAAATTAAATGCTTTCTTTTACTTAAAAAATAAATAAAGTTTGGTGTTCTAATAGGCATATGAAAATAATATTGATTATAGTTTTCGTTTCTGTGATAAACAATGTAGTATGTGATATGTATTTGATAAAAAAGCAGACATGAATACATAAAATATCTTGGAAAATATATAAAGCTTTATTTGTATTTCATTACAGACATTTTAACTCGTAGGATCAGCTGCATTTGTATGTTTTCCATAAACTAAACTCACACAAAAGTAAAAATAAATTTTCTCATCTAGAGTATAGCAATACATCTTTTATTTTCTGTGGTAGAAATTAAGGAATCAAATTTAATATAACCAATATTGGACTTTGATTTGGAGGCCCATGCAAGTGTATATTTTGTTCTTGTTATTTGTAGATCATATTTAAAATATTGCAATATTAGCTTTAGTCCTAATGTTATTTTACTAAATACCATTTAACTTAATGAGACTTAAAGTTGGGTGTGTATAAAGAAGTCTATTTTATAAGTCACTTGACTTGTCAGTAGAAGAGTATAAATTGTGATCATCCAGAAAGGTAATAGATTAAATAAATGTGAACATGTCTATAAATTTATAAACATTATGAATCCTAGTCAAAAGCCAAAACTGAAAAGACGTAAAGGTGGAAAATTGTATGGACTGCAGGACAAAATACAAATGCAAATAGGTACCAGTCAAATATTGAAAATGCTCACAACATACTTTAGAAATGATAAGGATCGCATGGTGTCTGTGTTTTCTTGTGGTCTGAATTGCTCCACTTCCAAAACCTGCACCAAAATGTCAGTAAATAGACAGTTTATTAAAGAACATAAGTTTATTTATCTCACATTTTATGAGGCTAAATGCCTGCAAAGAATGTTACTGCACCCTCTGAGAGACTGCCTTGGCTGGGTCACCTCAAGTCCTCTTGTATTGTTTTGAGGGGTGTGAAGAAAGCATGTAAGAGCTAGGAATCACACCAGTAGACAGGAAGCCAAAGAACTCTCTCATCAATATACAATATCTTACCACATGTTCAAAGGCAGGTGCTATTTTTATTATATGTAAACAGGTGAACTCTCATGAAAACTGAGGGTCCCACTGTAATAGGATTCGTGAGTGTGCCACTGACCATGACATCAATAATTTAAAACATTCTCATAATTCCTCAGCTCTCAAAATTACACCGTCTCTGTCTGTGCCAGACTCAGGAACAAGTCTACAATTCTCAAACCCATAGGAGAAGGTCACAGCTAAAGCATATCATGGTCCTAATATTCAGGCATCTCAATGTGCTGTGCTGATCATGCTGATCAATAATACTCCAGAGCTGAAAGAGTGAAACCCAGCAAAGATGAACTTTCACAGGAATTCAGCTTAATGTTCTTCTTGATGTAATTGTTGGAGTATTTGAATGAAAAGAATCAGTCATTAATAAGTATTATTTTCCATTCATTTTCTATAAAATAAAAAATTTAGAATCAGTCACTTTCATTAACATTGTAATCTACAGTTTTTCTCTATAAATTTAATATAAAACACATTGCCACATTTTTTATTTAACGGATTGATTTAGTGGAAATACTTAATTTTTTAATGTTTAATAAAACAGAGGCCACATCTGTGGACCCAAACCTTAAATATTCCATACTGTAGGGATGGTGGTATGTGCCTTTTTCATTTCATGCTCCTGAGTTCTGACAGATACATTCCTCCTACAAGTACTAAGCAAATGCATACGTTAAAACTTCATGGTGATTTACGTCTTTGAACATAGTATTATCTTCTACCTGACACTGCAACTAATTCTCAAGTGATGTGAAATGGACCTGTCACCCAGAGGACCACAGGCTAAGGGCCTGGTTTCCATCCCTTGCCACTGTCAGGGAGGTGCTGACACTTCTAAAACATGAGTTAAGTAGGAGGTTTTGTGGTCATTATTGATGTGTCTATGAAGGTGGTCCTGGGACACTGATTTCTCCCTGTCTATCACTGTTGATGAGCTGCCATGAGTGGAATCTTTTCCTCAGTTACGTTCTTTAGTTATGAGTAGTACCTTACTCATGATGAAAAGACACAGAGCCCAATGACAGACTGAGTCCTCCAAAGCTGGGATTCAAAATGAAACTTTATTTCTGTTAAGCTAGCTGATGTAGCCATTCTTTTTATAGTAATAGTAAGCTGAATAACACGATGTAAAAGCACACAAAAATAAATCATGAATTGCTCTAATAAATGGGTCCATGACAAGAACACTCAACCTCATCAGCCTTGATGTTGTGATGAACACACTTATCTGTAAAACTATACCAGTTTTGTTCTGCACTCTACTGGCTATGCTCTACAGGAACCAGGCTGAAAAATTTTAAAACACAAAGACACACAGACAGAGACAAACAGACAGACGGGGCCAAGGGGGCATCCTTAAGAAAATAATGCCAAGAATGCCCACTTTATTGTGCTTAGGGGCAGCTTATATAGAACTCCGGCCATGCCCTGGCTCTCGGGATCTTTCAGCTGCAGACTCTTCAGATCCCACTCCCCTGCCATCAGGGTTTCGTGCTCAGAGCAGCTGCAGGCTGCTCAGAGCAGAGGAAAACAAGTTGTTTAAAAGAAATTCGGGGTCTGGTGGTCAGCAGTCCCCAACACTAATGAAACTGAATTCTTGGATCTTCCTAGTATTCTGTAGAACACAAAGTTTATGATGATTTTACAAACAGTATAAATAGCAAAAGCATTGGAGAAAGCAAACTTAAATCTTAAGTGACAATATCTCTCTCCCTTCTAGTATTTCATTGACACCAGTTTGGTGATACTTTCCCACCCAGCTCTAGCAGCTGTATTTACCAATTCAAACATAGCAAATGAGAAATCCAAGCTGTTTTCTTTATGCATTGCTTCTATTGTCACTGCTTGCTGATATTTTGTGCATGATGCTTAAGAAAAAGCAGTTAAGTTGGTTGAAGAGATTAATTCATTTCTATTTAAGGTCAATATTTTTCAAGGGTTCTTGGAAAGTACTATACAAAATGAGTTTTCTGAATTATACATGAATGTTTAGCATTCAAATTAGGGGCTGAGGAGATATTTCACAAGGTATAACATCTGCCACACATTTGAACAGCTATGAACAGTGGTACACATCTGTAACCCCAGCAATTGTATACTAGAGATCATTGATACCTTAGCCTAATCAATAAGCTCCAGGTTCTGTTAGAGACCCTGTCTTATGAAATAAGGTGAAGATCGGTGGAGGATGATATTTTATGGCAACTAATATATTCATGTTCACACACACATATAAACACATATATACACCATACATTCATGCACACACCACAAATATGTAAGTATACACAATTCTGAAATACATATATTTTGAGATCAGTAATGCTCAGTCTTCTAATATTTTCTTTCTTGTCTTAGCCTAAAGGAATATCAAGAGCTATTGTTCATAAGCTCAGGAAATTATTATCTCATTTTAAATAATCAGGCAGAAAAGTGAACAAAAAGGCATTCTGCCTGATGCTTTGCCCACTGAAGTAATATTTATCCTCATTGTCTTTCAGAAATAATCTTAAGGAGAAAGGAAATTCTTCAGAAGTCACCTGAAGTGAGTGCCCAGATAACCCAGAGTACAGCTGCACTTAGTGCATCCTTTGCCATTTGTCAGAGGAAGTCACTGCTGATGCTGGTGGGCGTTGAGGGGACAGAGGCCAGCTTCTCTTGACCTATGCTTGTCAGTCTTCCCAAGGAATGCTACAGGAAAAGGCAAAAGTGGGATTCTACTAGCAAGCTCTAGCAAATCTGAATTATTGTTTGGTTTTCTTTATATCTTTGTGCTTACCTCTAGAAAATACACATTGTCATATTATTGTACTTATCCATTGAAATTAAGAGAAGTTGGAGGGTAATCTGATTTTCATTCAACAATATAATCAGCTTAGCAAGAAAAAAATTCAATTCTAGATAAAACATAAAGGGAAAAAAAGAATATACAAATGGGGAATTAAGGTGATGGAGCCATAGCACTTTGGGTAACACTACTTACTGTGACAAGAGGACATTAATTCAAATGTCATCAATTATGTAGAAATCCAGGCATGGCCAGATGTGACTGTACCTCCAGTACTATGAGAAATGAAAACAGGAGGATGAATGGGTCCTTCTGATCATCACAGCAGCTCCTGACTCAAGGGAATAATATGAAGTGTAAGAAAGTATGATATCCCATGTCCTCCTGGGCCTTTCACAGGTATATGTGCCTTTACACGCAAACATGGATTCACCACACATATACATACACGAAATGATAAAAGTCCTCATTGTGTAGCAAAAGGAAATTTATGTGGTAACCTATATCTTATCTTATTGTGAATGTCGACATTTATATTCCACCACATGAAAATTATTAGAAGTTGAAAGTCAATTGTCTTTTATTATGTCATTTATTTTTCTTAGATTTAGCAACCATAGCACTGTAGTATACAGCTGGACCATGTCCATTACATAGGCTCATGATAAGAAAATCCAACATTCTTTGTTTGAATTATGAATTACTGTTTCTACAACTGTGAAAGACAGGGTAGTTCACACTTTTAGGACGACTACTTCCTCTCTCCCGTGCATTTGACTCATCCAAAAGCTTGCTATTCTTTGCTCCTCAGTGACACCATGTTGTCCCTCATTTAATGAAAAAAAAAGTTTTTATTGGGTGAAAAGAAAAATATTAATAATACTTTACCACACTTGCCAGAAAAAATAATAAGACATAGCCTAAAGAAAAATGTTGATAATCACAACCCTCTACCATGGAATCCCAATTCATATTTCTCGAAGTAATTCTCACTTAGAATGTTGTGTTGATAACCAAGTCCTTGCAAAAGTGAAAGCAAATGCCTATTAAGCCCCAGAGTGTCTCTGGGCTGATTAGTTTTCGTGGCTCTGTGATAGGTTTATGTAGCCGGTTTGGCACAAGATTGTCCCCCAGGGAAACTGCTTCACACTGTTGAAACAATTGTGGTCCTTCCAACCAGGGATTTAAAGAACCTATTGTTGAGTTCTTGTCATTTCCTGATTTTTTTCTTTTGATATTTTTCTAAGCTTAAGGTTCATGAAGAGGTGAACGTTATTCACAACATTTGAGAAAAATCCCCTAGCTCGTGATGTGTGATGAATATGTTAAAAACAGACATAAGCTGCTGCCAAAAAATATGTTACTTGTGACTTTTTAGTTAATCATGATAACTGCTAGACTCAAAGGAGGAACAGCTTTGAACCTCAAGTCTTTTGTAAGCAACCCTTAGCTAGAAAATAGTGTTCTTACAAATTAAATACTTCAAATATTACTGATTTACATACCATTTGAATTATAAGTTAGATTCACAATTATTTATGCATATCTTAAACATTTAAGACAAACACAAACAACTGTTTCAAATGTATTTAAAGGAGCAAGAGTGTTGTTTTTGTATTTTCTCCCTTTATTTTAAAAATCTATCTGCAATATAATAATTTACTTCAACTTTAATTTTTATAATATAATATCAATAAAATGAAATAGCTTTATTTAAACAGAAAATAACATGCTCTATTATATTTACATTTTTAAATGTTGAATGTTCTGTTTACTTTATATGTATTTCTCCTAAAATAAGGATAAGATATTTAAACATAGTCACAAAAGTATATTGTCTATCAACTTTGTGTCTAATTAATGATCAAAATGAATATTAAATTCTAAGAAGTATTTAAATATCATGCTCATAGCTTTCTGCAATTGATTAATTCTTTTTGAGAGTAATATAATAGTAAATTAAATTGAATATATTAATAAAATATAATTTGATATAAAATAAATACAGACAAAGTATTAATTTGTCCCAAGTCAGGAACTAGCTGAATTCAAACTTTCCTTCACCATTCAATAGCTAAACATGATATAGGCAGCTTAACAAAGCATTCAAATACTCTCTCATTCAAATTCTTCAGTAGGGCTGGCTACTCTAAGGGAAAAGCAAATATAGCAACACAATGAATGTTAGTGCATTACATATTTCAGTCCATTGTTTCAGTTTCGGTGTCTTTCTCCATGCCAAGAGCAACATAAAAGAATTTGAAGTCATCAATGATGTGCGGACAGGGCCCAAATATCCTCCGAAGTGCCAACATGTTCCAGTGTTTATACGTGGAAAAATAAACTCCTCAGACTGCCTTTCATGTTGATTTTGAACTTGAAAACTTAACTGCTTCAAACTGAAAAGTAGGATAATGAAGTAGCTGGTGGTCTACCAGGATATCAGGGTCAAGGCAGATGCTCTACATGTATAAATGTTACCTTTGTATTTTAGGAAATGATACTGAGATGCATTTTCATAGACTCTTGATGTAGGAGGGTCATCTGTCTATGTGTTACTTTCATTGGTTAATAAAGA
>LOEQ01004611.1:42085-55953 GCA_001685075.1 Bramus lutescens
TTTATTAACCAATGAAAGTAACACATAGACAGATGACCCTCTTACATCAATGTATTGATTGATTTATCGATAAATCTATTTATTTGAGATTTAGTCTCTCACACTCTATCACTGTGGTGATTGGGTTGAATATGCAGAAGTTTGTAATTTCTGTAGTTTCGATTACAGACGTGTGTTGTAATGCCAGACTCTTCTATGTAGGTCCTAGGGATCTAATGCATGCCTGCATGCTTCTGTGGCAGCAATTACTTCCTAAACCATATTTGCAGGCTCTTATAATTTTAGATTAAACAGTTTCTGAAGATTCTGCTTTCTGATGGTTAATGATCATTTGAAAGGGGGTAATATAAATCATATGTTTTCCAAATAAAAATGGCAAATTTCCACATAAAATAGTTCTGTTGAAGTACAAGATGAAATGTATTAATGTATTTCAGAAAGGACAGTTAGCATTGCCTGTTGTCATAGAAAATATATCTGCTTCCCATTTTTTGGCATTTTTTTGTTTGGTTGGTTCTTTTTCACTGTTCCTGGTGAAATTAAATTACTTAAAAACAATTTAAGGATAGGATTTACCAAATCTGTAAAATAGTGCAGTGAAAATCTCTTCATCTTAAAGAATATATAAACATTGAAAATTTTAAAAATTAAATATGTAACCAATGTGAAAATAAAAGTAACGAGATTATCTATGGCCCTGGCTGCAAATGTGTAGTGTGAGACCATGGTCGTCCATAGACAAAGAATCCCAATCACACTTATCCAGCTAAGATCCAAGGTGCTATGTTCAGTTGATAAAATTTAACATGTTCTTAAGACTTTCAAATTGTACTTCATGATTATGCACATTTTCACAGTGAAAATGTCAAAACAACTTTTGAAGCCATGCTATGGAGGACACCCCAACCCCAAGTCATCCCATTCATATTCTCCTCCACTTGGTAACTATGTGCTGCTGTCTCACATGTGTATATGAATAAGTATTGATCATCAGTTTTATTTTCAATGTATCCTTTTAAAAATTATATTTAAAGTTTATAGATAAACTTGTTTCATTGGAATGTGGGAACTGTTTTTTTCCTATACTCTAAGTCTATGTTAAATACTACTAGGATCATACAGTTTATCTTTTGCTAACAATGATTCATTTATTTTTGTGCGTTGGTGTTTTGCCTGCAACCTATGTTTGTGTGAATGTGTCAGATTCTTTGGAATTGGAATTTCAGACAGTTATGAGCTGCCATTTGGGTGTTGGGAATTAAATTGAGGACCACTGGAGAAGCAGCTAGTGCTCTTAACCACTGAGTCATCTAACCAGCCTGCCCTTTTCTTGAATATGATATATCTATCCATGAAATAGTCTATACACAATATACTTACAGAAATGAGTTTTGTGAGAACCTTTATTCCAGATTTCTAGAATAGTTTAAACATTAGAAATACAGCTGCTTTGACTAACTACTTCGCTGGAATAAAAAGGAGAGTGGCAGATATCTAGGCTAAATGCCTTTTCTTTGACTTCCAGTGAGACAAGTATCAATGTTGAAGTGAGAGAATGACACACAGGGATAATGCCATAGCAAAGTTATTATCATGACACATTGATTTCATAGACATGAGAGGAATAAAATTGATCTGAAGTTGACTTTAAATATAGAGATAATTTTTAAGACTTTCATAATATTACAAAATGGCTACATAAAGTAGAAACTCATTTTTTTAATTTTATGTAACATCTCCTAAAGCTTTATGTAGTCTGATTCTGACTAAAACTGATGGAAATTAACAGGAATTAGGAAAAGCTGAGACAAAAATTATAAAGTTATCTATTATTCTGTTCTTGTAATTGCTAGCTTCCCAAATTTTATCAATATTTTCTTGTGTGACACTGTCTCCAAACCTGTAGAACAGCAACAGACCCAAGCAAAGTTGTTTGATAGTGATCATTTGAAAGGTTGCCATGTCTTAATCTAGCTGGTAATCAAAAACCATTTTTCTCCAGCAAGTCCCCAGGAAGGTTATTGTGAAAATTCCTCAAAAACAATGGACCCTGGGGAGGATGAATTCCTGTGACAACTCTGATACTTGTAACTCCCACCTTTATTTGTATTCACTAACACTTAAAAAGTCTATGGAAAAAGTTTCATGAGGGCATAGACTGAAAGTGCCATCTCACAAACTGCTTTTCTATCACAAAAATTGATGCCCTCAAAGCGCTCCATCTTAGCCAAGTGACCGATGTAAATGTTATTAAACACAAACAAATTGATGTCCCATGCTTCCTGACATGAGTTCTATGATATCTCTATCAACCTAATGATAAAATATCAAAGAAACTCAACTAAAGGGATCTATAAAACAGTTGACTTGAACCCTTCAAAAAGGCCAATGTCTCACTGAAGTAAAATAGGAAACATCCAGATCAAAAAATCATGGACGCTAAAGACAATTTATGAGTCTGGGTTGTATTGGACCAAAGGTTAAGGCAGTCAATAGGGTATTATTAGAACATTTTTCAAAATAGGACTGGATACCAGCAAATGAGATAATACAGTGCTGACTTTGATATTTGTACCTAATTGTTCTTTTCAAAAATTTTGTATATTTTTTATGCATGTGCTCTGTCTGCACATTTGTATGTGCACCACATGTGTATCTGGTACCCAGAGGGTTCAGAAGAGGGTGTAGGATCTCCTGAACTGGAGTTACAAACAGCTGTGAACCTCCTTGTGAGTGCTGGGAACCAAACCCAGATCTTCTGCAAGGACAGCAAGGGTGCTTAATGTCATCTCAGTCCAGTCAATACTTTCCTATTCTTGTTTTTAGGTAATTAACATTGAAGGCTTTCAAGATAAAAGACTAGAGATTTTCTGTTTATTATAAAATGGGTTGGAAAACATCTAATTATTTTTTTGTAGAGACGTGATGCTATAGTACTTATGGTATACAACATAAACAATTGGGAAGTTTAAATGAACAGTATGAGTTCTTTTTATTTTCTAGATATGTCTCTACATTTGTCTTTGAACCGTTTTCCCTCTAGTTCCAGCACCCACTGGTAATTTTTCCAGAATCATACAATACTAACACAGCAACCAAATGGTAATTTTTCTTTCTTCCTACTGTTTTTAAAGTTTGTTTATTCATTCCTTTGTTTAATTATTCATCTATTGGTTGGTGAGGGTCTCACTCAGGAGCCCAGACTATGTCTCTTCTTTCTGTGGACTCAGGTTGCTCTCAAACTTGCCATCACCTTGCCTGTCCTTCAGGTGTACTGGGATCAAAAGTTTGTTCTACCATGTCTGGCTCTTTTTTAAATTAGTATATGTAATATTCACAAAAGACAATATATGGAAAATAGTGATGTTTCTAAAATCATTAGTTTTGTGTGGGTTATCTATTGTAATAGATCACCTTTTTATTACCATTTATTAATTTATTCACTCATTTTGACTTTGTGAATGTATTTATCTTACTCAAAAAACTCTCCACTATCATGGTAGGTTATTTTGATGTTCAAATGGTTCTAGATTTGACAATTTTAATCTGCTTCAAAAAATCACTCTATATTAGTTTATTGAGAGCCTCCTCAATAGTTCTAATATATAGTTTGCCACTGAGTAAATGAGGAAGTTATCAAGTTATGAACTGAAAATTTGACCCATCATCTACCTTTGAATAAAGTTTTATTGTCACACAGCCAAAAAAAAAAAACACTCAAGAGACATGCTTCATAAAAGGAATCTTAAGGACGTGACCAAAAACAAGACAGTTAGACGATTTCTTGCCTATCTCATGAGGCTGAGTCCCCACAAAGAAAGTGCTCCTTTCTGCAGATGTCTCTAAAAGAAACATTCAAATATCTTCCCTTAACTAAGAACTGGAAAGTGTCTCTCTCACCCTTTATCTTGTCTCTTTTCACTTGAGAAAAAAAAATATTGCTGACAATTGTCCTGCCTGAACTTCCACTGCCCCAAAGGCTCAGATCACTTTCTCAAAGAAACTAGTCAATTTATTGCATTTAGTACATTTCAGTCACTTTGAAACCTACCCTTTGCAACATGTTGTATATTAGCAATATTCTGGACGCCTTTAGTATCCTTATTTAAATAATGTAATTTGTTGAGCTGAATTTCATAATTGAATCAAGTAGGACAATTTATTTTGTGTTGCAATAATACATGTGAAGAAAAATAAGCTAGAGAAATTACTCTCATTACCTCTGCTGAGAATCATTCATTTAAGGATAGTCTATCATTTATTCTACAAACACATTACATCTAAAAGTTGGATTTGAGTCTGGGGAGATGGCTTAGCATTTAAGAAGGCTGGTTCTTTCTGAGGTTCCAGGTTTGATTCCCAGCACCACAACCACCTGATGCCCTAACCTGTTCTTCATATGCATGAGGCATGCACATATTCACAGACATGCCTGCATGGAAAATACCCAATATATATAACAATGAAAGTAATAATAATAAAAGGCAGTAAAAAGCACAGTAGTTTCTGAGGTTGGAGAAATACTCATTAGTAATGACAGATTTCTACTCTTTAAATTTATATGACAGATGACTCATGTTTTATTTCCAGCACATGAGTTGGACAGCTCACAAGTACTTGACACTCCAGATCTAGCGGATTTCAATTTCTGGGGTTGTAAGCAAGCATCCACAATCATATTTTCATGCCCCCTTATAGACACACGTGGAGGAAAAATTATATTAAATTTAAAACCAAATTAAACAACTAAATAAAGGCAGGAGTCTGTGTGAGAAGATGGCCAACAGTGTGTTTTATGACTTACTGAAAGAGAGCAGTTCTCTCTTGTGATGAGTCCCTAATTGGTTATCCATTCCCAGGAAATCATCTCTAAAGCCATGTACATGACTAACACTAAATGGACTATCAGGTAATATTTGTATATTAATTTATAAATATATATTAATGCATAGAAAGACTGTGAATTCAAAAGGAGCATTAAAGAGTCAGACAGAAAAGAGAAAGGTAGTAAATGAGTTAAATTAATTAGATATACACATTTTTTAATATTTTCATTTGATTATTTTGTTAAAGTTTTGTTGCTTGCTCTCTCTCTCTCTCACACACACACAAAACACACACACACACACATTAGTAGGCTTTGTGGAACAGGTATTCAGTAATCCTGAGTTAGGGACTTCTTGCTCAGTTCTCAAGGGCAGCATGCATAGTTACCAATAGACTGTAAAGGATTCTTCCAAACCATATCCAACTTTTTCTAAAATGTGTTTTCCATTTTCACAGAATAATATGCTGATATTTTCTATTTTCCACCATTTACTTAAGGTTAATTTATTTTGAGAGTGAAGAATTATTGCATTGTATAAGGAAAAATATGCAGTCTATAGTCATTGAACTATTTCTTATACACAGTCCTTCATACTGTGACTGCTTACAAAAAAGCTGTGAAACAAAATCTTCATCACAGTAGTTTCAAGGAGAGAGAAATTAAAAATACTGTAGCATTATCTAAAATATCCTGAGTAGTTATCCCATCTTGCTTTGATAAATTGATGATTCAGCATGATAAATTTAAATTAATTCCATCAAGTTTTCTATGTCTTGTTCAGTATTTTTGAAGTCTAGTTACAGAAGGGCAGATTTTAGCTTACTTTGCAACAGCGTTTCAGTGCCCAAATGCATGGATTTCAGCCCAGACACAAGTGGGTTATTCAGATGGTGAACAAGGATGCTTCTTGTGAGAGCAGATTTTTTATGGGGACAGCTGTCTAGCAGGAAGTGTATTGCCATGTGGTCTTTTTGAATTTAGCAAAAGGCTGACAAATACTCCTAATAACCTACTTAATTTTTAGTGAGTAAATGTATGTAGCATTGTGGTAATAATAATTCTAAATTTAGAATGGAGGTTACTGTAAGTTGGTTCAAATCAGAGGTGTAAACAGCCACTAAATAATAAATGACACAGTTTATGTGTTCAGGTAGCGTTGTCTCTTATCACCCTAAAGAACTTCCACTAGTCTTGAATAAAGCCCCAATTCTTGCCACACCGTAATCCTAATATGAAAAAAATGCTGACAACAACCAAATGGAGGTGTTCTCTGATGAGGGGACATGAAGAAATTGTACAGGTTCTATGGAGCTTATTTGTGATACTGAATTTTTCTCCATTAATTCACTCTGAGAACATTTAGTATTAGGCTTTCTTGTACTGACCTGTAATTATTGACCTTGAAACTGCAGGAGTCATTTTTATGAGACTACAGACATTTCTGAGAAGGGCTGATCACTTTTAGTACTGTGGCTAACATTCTTTTCTTTCTTTTTTTTTTTTTGGCCTAGAAACCCAGATGTGATGACTTTTAAGCTGCAGATGCTAGGCACTCATACAAGCTGTCAATGACAATATCAACAGCAAATATTAGCACATAATTGAACTGGATTTCTTGAACTCTACTATACAGGTAAAATAGTTTCTTCTCTTGATGGTAGTCTTGAGCTCCTCATATTCCCACACTTCCTATTGCCATGATATTAACAAATGATTATCTCTCATCTTTCGTCTCATTCTTTTGCTATGTATGATGTATGATAATCTATTTCTAAAGTAATATCAAATGGCCATTTTCTTGTTGTGGTTCCTTGAATATTTTGCTTCTTTTGTTTTGAGCACAACACAATTTAGCAATTACTCCTCCAGATTTTACCAATATTCTTACACTTTGAATTTATTTTTTATGGTAACCCTATTTATAGCACCCTAGAAGATACAGTATTAATTTCATAATAAGAGGTGACTGAGGAATGCTTCTTTTTTATTTTTTTACTTTCTTTTTTTTCTGAGCCAGAGGTTTGTCTGTATAGCCCTGCTTGTCCTTGAAAACATTCTGTAGATCAATCTGCTTCCTGAGTATTAATATTAAACTACAGTTTCTGTTGATATAAAATAAACTAAAGAAAATTATATAAAATGAAGCCTTAATTCCCAAAAGGGCATGTTTTCTATGTACATCTGAATTTTCAGGGCAAAAAAAAAATAGAGAAGTAGCTTCTAAAAATTCAATGTATACAACACAACTCAAAATAATGTAAAAGTGTATTTTGAGTAAGCATATTTGAAACAAGTACTTTTTTCTGATGGAAATCAAACAATATCCTTGCTATTGAGCCATCCATCTTACTACTACACATTCCTGTTCTTTGAGGGGTTTTCATTTACTTAATGAATTCTAGTTTAAGGGTAAAATCATACTTCAATATAAACAGGAAAACTTTAAGTTACCCAAAGTGTGCTATCATTTAGGAAAAGCTCTGTGAAAATAGAACTTCATTTCTGTTGAAGGTTTATATTATTCCTAGCAGTGCCATTGCTAGACAAATTGGTTTCTTTTAAATAAGACCTGAAATATATAAAAGGCTTTCAATGTAGAGAAGTCTACTGGAAAAAAAATCTCCAAACAGTTTGCTCTACTGATACTTTAGTATGTGCTGAGAATACAGCAGAATGCTACTTTTATTATGATATGACTTTATTATTGTAAAATCTGCTCAGTTTCTATATAAACTGAGGACCCAAGACCTCTTAACATAACTGGCATTCAGATTCATTTGTCACTTTTCTACAGTAGTAGTAAAATAAGTAAGCCAAAAGAATAGGAAGAAGGAAGAGAAACAGAAGGAAGAGGAAGATAAGGAGGAGGTAAAGGAAGAGGATTTAGGGGAAGAGAAAAGAAAGACATGAAAATAAGGACAGCAAAAGCTCTTCTCTAGTGATGTGGAAATAACAATAGAAGAATCTCTGTGTTGTAGTTTCCATTAAATTTAATTTGTGTCCTTCCTGTTTTTGTTTTCCCTACTGATCTTCTCTTTGGAAGAGTTTTCTCTTAATGTAAAGTCATGAAAATTCTTTCTTTCGGGAAATAAGAACATCAGTTTTAGAACTCAGAGTTAGATGCTTTCCCACAAATAAAAATGTAGATACTTTTATATTTTGATTTTGCTCATTATCTTTGTTTGATGAGGCCAGATTTAGAGATGAGGGGCCTGTATTTGTCTGATAAAATTAATGTCTATACTTTTTAATTTAAAGAAAAATGGGATAAATTTGAATTTAGATTTTGTACTAGTGAATTCCTTCCAGCAACCTAATTAAGAAAAATGAGGTTAAAAACTTTTACACCAATAAAACTCTTTTTAAATAAATTATTCATTAATTTATTTAATGCATTAAATCTATGATCTTTTTACTTATGAAGGTAAAAGAAACAGCCAGATATATAAGCTAGAGTTCATCTAGCTTTAACTGTAAAAACACTGAAAGTGCTGGCTAGATTTTTGTAAATTTGACACAAGCTCAGGTCATCTGAGCAAAGGGAGTCATAATGGAAAAAGACCTGCATTAGATTAGCTTATAGGGAAGTCTGTGGGAAACAGTCTCATGACTAATTATTGGTAAAGGTCATATCCAGCCTGTTGATGATGGTGACAGCCCTGAGTTGGTGGTCCTAGTTGATATTTAAAAAAAATGGACAGGACTAGCCATGAGAAACAAATCAGTAAGTAACACTTCTCCATGGACTCTGCTTCAATCTTCTCATGAAGATCCTGTTACTGACCTCCTGGTGTTATTTCCCTTCATGATGGACAATAAGTTGTAAGATGAAATAAACCCTTTTCTCTCTACATTTGTTGTTGTTGCTGCTGCTGTTTCTGTTGTTTTTGCTTATTTGGTGGCTTTGGTTTTCCTAGACAGGATTTCTTCATGTATCCCTGAACATCCTAGAACTCAGTATGTTGACGAGGCTCAGGTTGAACTCAGAGATCAACCCGCCTCTGTATTCTGACTGCTGGGATGAAAAGTGTGCTCCTGAAATAGAGTAACATTACTTTTTCACATTTTTTTAACCATTTTAGTTCCTCTTATCCCCTACTCTCAACTTGATAGCATCTTTTTCAAGTTGATTTTTGTCATGATTTGATCACAGCAACAGAAAGCATCCTAGGACATTAGATAAAACTTTGCTTTATAATGACAATTCCATTGATTTCCAAATGGAAAACCAAGTTTCAGGGGGTCAATTATGTTTAGAACTCCAATCATTGCTTCAACATTAAATCACTTTCCAGTGTGGTTTACTTCTGGACTTACCAGAATAGAAAACAAGTCCATTACCTGATTAGACCTTTAATGTGTTTGACACTTTTATTAGTCAGCTTACCATCAGTATTAACATGTACTTTCTATTAGACCAAAGCATAAAGAAATGGTCTACTTTATTTCTGGTTACTCAGTTTTTTATGACTTCAACTATGTTGTTTGACTAAAAAGCTTTGGGGCTGTGATGAAGCAAAACAGGGTTGACATGGATTATAGAGCAAGGCAACTCATGTTGTAGATGAAGAACAGAGATGTACCAGAGGCTCAGTGCCTTACAATTCCTCTACAAGTCACAAGTTCAATGACAAAAAAAAAACAACCTACTTCTTACTAGATTCCAGATCTAAATGATTTTTACTAGATCTAAAGGTTCTAAGTCCTTTTCATATGTGCCAATATAAACTATTTTAGTCTTATCTTCACAGTAGCTAAATCATACTTCTTTGCATACTTATATACAGCACTATAAAGGATTTTTTTCCATGCCAACACTGAGAATATTCCATATCTTTTCTCTCTGATTTACTTCACTCACAATTCTCATGGTAAATTTATCAGAAAGCAGTAATTATAAACCCTACTAAACAGAAATGCATTGCTAATTGGAAATCTTGCACTCAGTACAATAGACATCACCTTTAAGCTAGGCCACCAAAAGAATAGACTAATACTTCAAACCTTTGCCACACTGTGACAGAATTGCTCTTTCTAACTT
Organism: Bramus lutescens; assembly: GCA_001685075.1. Classification (NCBI taxonomy): domain Eukaryota; kingdom Metazoa; phylum Chordata; class Mammalia; order Rodentia; family Cricetidae; genus Bramus; species Bramus lutescens. Next base: position 51,955 of record LOEQ01004611.1, read on the forward strand.
CAGTATCACTCTATTTTCATCGGAGGCATCATGTACGTTATTTTCTCTGCCCACATTTCTATTTGCACTCAGTTCTTCTGAAGCCTATCAGAATCACACATTGTCCTCTGCTAATATATAATTTGAAACTTTATTTGCTAAGGCCATATAAACTATCCTGAAATCTTTTCTTAAAGAAATTCCAAAGGTTCAGCTACATAATCTCAACAATAGTTTCAACACCTTCAGCTCACTTTAGTCCTCTATGGTTATACCTTTAAGTCAGTGTAACAAATAATTGTGTGGTTTCGTATAAAGAGAAAAGGTATATTTAAGTTCATACTTTTGTGATGTGGGATTCCCCTAGGTATGATGTGAATATGTTTTACTACCATTGGTTAATAAAAAAGCTGCTTTGACCTATGGCAGGGTAGAATAGAGCTAGATGAGAAAACTAAACTGAATGGTGGGATAAAAAAGGTGGAGTCAGGCAAATGCTATATAGCTGCCAAAAGAGAAGGATGACAGAACTTTACTGGTCAACAATGAAACTGTAATTAATATATCTTTGTGTGATTATTTGGGTCTGAATGGCTGGAAATGAAAGAGCAGTCTCTGTTTATAGTTTTGAAGCTTCTAGTCAATGACCAAGCGCTCCTTTACTTTGGACCTGAGACAGTAATAATCTTTTCTTGGGGCAAAGAATAAGGAAAGGTCTAGTGCCCTATAAACTAGTAAGGAAAGTTAGCATCCTTACAAAAGTATGCCTCCAAGGGCCTAATGATGCTATAAGTTTCCAAAAAAAGTGTTCCCAACCTAACAATGACAGGAACCTGGAACAAAGTTTTTAGCACATGAGAATTTGTGAACGTAAGTTCTTACTCAGTTAATATTTGTTTTTAAAATAAGATCAGCAAACTTCAACTAAGCAAATGGTAGTCTAAAGACAGGGGAGATAGTGTAGTTTAAAGAGAAAATAAGGTGAAGAAATTGGTTAGAGGTTTAGAATGTGAGCAGAGACTGATGAGCTACAGAGGAAGCATTATGTGGGAAGATCTTGATTGCTTAGATAAGACCTTCCCCAAATGAAGAAAATTTTTCTTTGATAATGAATACCTCAAGAGTCTATAGCGCATATATGTGCAAGAAAATAGAGTGTTTTCCCTTTTGGTTTGCATATGTTCTTAGTTAAGCTTTATGGTGCTGTGAAGAGACATCAAGACTTCAGCAATTTTTACAAAAGGAAACAGTCAATTAGTTCACTTACAGTTTAGAGGTTTAGTCCATTGTCATCATGGTAGGACATGGCGTACGTAGTGCACACAGACGTGGCGCTGGAAAATATATTGAGAATTCTATTTCTTGAACAATTACCAGGATGTTAACTGAGACACTGGGTGTGGTTTAAGCATTTATGAGACCTCAAAGCCTCTCCCATGCTGACTTACTTCCTCCAACAAGGCCATACCAACTCCAATAAAGCCACACCTCCTAAGAGTTCCACTCCCTATGATCTTATAGGGCCAATTACATTCAAACAACCACATTGCAAACTCTGGCCCCAAAGCTTGTAAAAATATCATAATGCAAAATGCATTTAGTCCAACTTCAAATGTCCTCATAGTCTACCACAGTTTTAACAATGTTTAAGTCTAAAGTTCAGTCTCTTCTATGATTCATGCAATCTAGTTTACTGTAATCTCCTATAAAATCAAAATTAAAAAAGCAGATCACATACTTGCAACATATAATGGCACAGGATATACATTAACATTTTAAAACATAAGGAAGAGGACATAGTAAGAAAATACTGGACCAAAGAAAGATCAACATCCAGGGAAACTCAAAACTCAGCATCTTCATATCTGATGTCAAAACACTCTTCAGATTTCCAATTTCTTTCAGTTTTTTCAACTGAAGAATACTGTTTTCTCTTAGACAGGTTCCATTCCCTGTTAGTAGCTTTCCTTAGCTAGTATCCCACAACCCTGACATCTCTAACATCTTGGGGTCTTCAAGGCTATCCAGAATTCATTTTCAGAGCTTCACACAATGACCTTAAAAGGACTATATTGAGGGATACCCCTGATACATGCCTGCTCTCAGCAGTGTTCCTTAGTAACAAAGCAAGTTTCAATAATCCCTTTTGTCTGTCTGTGACTCCCTAGCCAGATCCATATTGCTGATGCTGTTGGCTGGAACTGGAACATGGCCCCATTAATCAATTACATATTCACCAAGTTTCTGTTTTTCATGATTTCCTTCTGTGATGAAGCTTCGCTGTCCTAAAACTGGATCTGTAGTCCAGGATGGCCTCAAACCGAGAGATATGTCAGTCTCTGTCTTTGTAGTGTTGTAATTAAGGGCATGAATCATTGTTCCCTGTTTTCCTGTTCTAAACTTTTCTTTAATTTCTTTTCACAAATTGGAAACATATCTGGCTGTGATCTTATCCTGATCACTTCATTTATTTTATCTCTTTATCTTTTTTTTTTGTCCTTGAACAGAGGACTTACTTGTGATGCTACTTTTCTCCTCAAATTGTACATTTTATATTTTTCTTACTCAGCTTTTTCTGAGTAAGTAAAAAAGTGAATATGAATGATTATTAATAACAACACAACAGAGTCAATACTAAGCTATTTTTAGATTTCCTCTGCCAATAAAATTATTCAAAACTTCTTCATATTAGCCTCAGGTAGACTCTTAACACAGAACAATTGACAACTTCACATTTGACCAAAACATCACAAGAATGATCTGTAGGCCACATATTAATATTCTTTTCCTCTGAAATACCTTGAATTAAATGCCCATAGTTCATCAAATCACACTCAACACCATTATCTTCCATGTTACTATTAGTATGACCCATTAAGCAACATTTAAAGCATTCAACAGTTTTTCTAATGCACAGTCTCAAGGTCTATTCTCTTCAAACAAAATCATGGTCAAGTCTAGCACATCAATACCCCAATCCCTGTACCAATTTCTGCCCTAGTTAGGGTTTCTATTCTTGTGGAAAGATCACACGACCATGGCAACTTTTATGAAGGAAGAACACTTAATTGGGCAGCTTATATTTCAGCAGTTCATTCCATTATCATCATGGTGCGCCAAGTTGCAGGCAGACATGGTGCTGAAGAGATAGCTGAGAGTTGTGCAGGCAATATGAAGTGAACTGAGACACGGGGTGTGGTTTGAGCCTGTGTGAGATATAAAAGCCCATCACCCCCCAGGGACACACTTCCTCTGACAAGGCCACACCTACTTTTAAAAAGTAATATCTTTTAATAAAGCCACACCCTATTAGCTTATAGGTGCCAGTTAAATTCAAACTACCACAACATGCAAATATGGATTGAATCTGACAAAGAAAATTTAGAAAAATTGCTACTTTAATAAAGAATCAGAAATTTATTTCTAACTTATCAGACAGAAATTGCATTTAAACTTCAGCACAAGTACAGACAGCAAGGATCATACATGCATGATTTCAGAGGCTATTTTCTTTGAAGTTGAGATGGCTCTCATAGATTCATGTGTTTCAACACTGGTTTCTCAGCTCATAGAACTGTTTCAGAGTGGTATGGAACTGTTAAGAGATGGATCCTTGCAAGGTCAGGCTTTGAAGTTGTGTAGCTGTACCCAAGTTCCTTTCTTTCTCTATTTCTGTGTGTAGATAAAATGTGAGAGATCACCCTTACATCTCTGCAGGTTTTTCTTCCCAATCAGTATGGTCTGTGTTCCCTCTGGAACTGTGAACCTAAATAAAATGATTATCCCCAAAGTTACGTTTTTTCAGGCCATTCTCTCACAACAAGAGCTAAGTAAAACAAATGAGTAGACAAATTATCAAGATTGTATCAGACAGAGTTCTAAGATAGAATTCATTATAAAAGGTTTTTAAAAACCAACCAAAATGCACATCTATATATTTTACTACTCTTAGTAGCAAGTTAATGGGAGCACCAAATTAAGGAAGACCTCTCTCTCTCTCTCTCTCTCTCTCTCTCTCTC
>LOEQ01004611.1:55983-70654 GCA_001685075.1 Bramus lutescens
TCTCTCTCTCTCTCTCTCTCTCTCTCTCCCTCCCTCCCTCCCTCCCTCCCTCCTGATGTTTCAACACCACAGCACAGGTTACCCTCTTTGGTTAATGCCATGTATCACCAGCTTGTGTTCCTGTAAAGTTCAGGCAGTGATGGGAACCAGATGAATTTTATCACTGCCTTGACATACACAGTGTGCAACCAACACCAAACTACACATTCAATCTCTTTTCATTACAAATGACTAGTGGGTGTAAAAAGGAAAAGCCACAATTACAGTATTCTTTTTATTAAAGATGGAGTCTTCTTAGCAAATTATTTCATAGATTTATATGTCATATTTGGATTCCTCTCAATCCCTTCTCTCTCTTCTCTCCCTTCCTTCCATGACCACCTCCATCACCACTTACCTGCTCTTTTACTTACTCACCTTTTTGTTTTGTTTTCTGAATCACTGGGTTTAATCAAGGTTTTGATAAGGTTTTGAATTGTCTATTTGAGACTAGAGGATTCACCAGTGATTATGTAATTAAGACACTGAGTCTGCCTCTTTCAGACTCTATTTTCAGCCAGAATTTCTTAAGCAAGCAGGGCACCTTTGAATACATCTTCCCATATATTTTTTTCTGTTTTCTACAAAGAAATGCTTTTATTTTTAGGGCTGAACATAGAAGTTGTCTATGGATTTGCACATAGATATTAAGGAGTCACTGGGACACTGTAAATATCAGTATTAAGTTTCTCCTCCATAGGCCTTTGACTGTCCCATGCTCAGAATTTGAGCAATTTTTTAGTATTAGGCATCAGAGTAGTACTTTTTCTTCAGTAGCCCCATTTGATGCTTTAATCAAGTTCAAACAAACCACTTCGACTATTTCCTCATTGACCTATTTTAAATCATTTCTGAAGACCTATTTTAAATCACTTCCTTTATTCTTTGGTCCAAACTCCATTTTTTTCTTTGAATTTGGATGTTTGCCTACCACTCTAATTTAAGTGGTAAATAGCTAGAAATAGAATTGAGTGAAAATACTTTCTTCATTTACTTCCTTAATTTCATAATATATCAAAGTTGTGAGTAAGGCCAAAAATCCAGGCTATGTGAAACTATAAGAAAATTGTGCTCCATGCTGTCCCACTTTTTTGCGTTTTCCCTTTACATTTCATATTTCAGAGGACAAATAACATCTCTTCTCTATTATATGACAATATCAGAGTAAGAAAATCAAAATTTGTGCCATAATTTTTCCCTTTGTAAACACCCAGAAATAGACTTTAGTGATTGGACAAAATGTTAAAATTTATTCACATCTGTAAAAACAATTGTCATTTGTATTTAGAAAAATTTAGAACCCCTTGAGGTTACTTTCCTCCATTTATAGTTTTGTTTAATTTCAGCATATTTACTCGTAAGGATAGAGTGTGGTGCAGTAATGTAGTGCATGCAATGTGATATTTCAGTTCCCGAAGTGTGCACTGATCAAATCCAGCCTCCCTTCTTCTACCCTTCCTGCCTGCTTCTTCCTGCTAATCACAACTCAACTTTCAGATGTACTCTTTAAAGTGTTCCATACAAGACAGAGTATCCACAGCCTGATATTCTGGGTGAGACTTATTTCTATTAACACAACATCCTAGGCTCCATGCATTTTGCTAAAAATGATTGAGTTCTCCTCTTTATTGATGAACAATAATCCATTTATACCATATCTTCTCTACAATTTCTTTCCTCCAACTCCTCCCTGTGCTCCATACATACTCCTTACTTTTTGTAAACCTAACTTTATTTTTTTTATTCTCTCTTTCTAAAATAAAAAGTAAAGCCAAAATAAAATATGCACACAACACACACACACACACACACACACATTCACACCCACCGTCCCCTCTTACACCACTGAATCACTTTTGGGTTAGCCAAGTACTTACTCTTAAGCACTAAGACTGTTCTGGAGTGTAGCTGATATAGCCTCTCAAAGAAGGTAATAATTGCAAGGCCTGCTCTATGAGATAGAACATATATTGGATTGTGTTTAAAAAAAGGGGGGGACAAAACCCTAAGACTACAGATATTATGGGGCCCAACCAGAAAGCCATGCTTTATTATGCTAAAGAAACATAGTTATAAAATTACTCCTAATGATATGTTGATACACTCATTTAGCAGGGTAGCATCAACCCTCATCAGAAAAGCTTATTTCTTGCAATGGAGATAAATTTACATCAAGAACAACAAATAGACAATGTTCAGACAGTGAGAAACTTGGGAGCATTAGGATGTGCTTCAGGATCTATACAATAGAAGGGGTGGAAAGAGTCAGGGATGAGGGATGATTTCAAGAAAACATTTTCCAGAAAATACGAAGGATGATGCTCTGCTAATCTGATAAAATACACGGAACAGGACTCACAAACCTGCAGTTTCAAACCATACAAAATCTGAGCAAGGAGAAGGGAAGGGAAGAGGGAACAAAGTTCCACCCCCAATCAAAAATATTATATCACGGTTTTAGATAGCAAGTTCTTGGATACTAATGTTTAGGAACTCTCAGCTTTCACACATATTTCTCATATTGCTTCCCTGTGATGCACTGTAGCTAGGCAGTTCCAGTAATCACAATGACCGAACACTCAGATCTGTTTCTCATTTTTAGAGCTACAAATTTGACTTGAGCTTATATTGAATTTGATTGCTAAGAAAGGATTATGTGCAAAGGACACTACAAACTGGTCATGAAGCTTGACCCTATCAATGAGGCATTGAGTCCTCCAAAGTATCTGAATATGCATAAATGGTCAATAATTTAACATTCTCGAATGTCTTCCCTGATAGACATTTTCATTTTCTCTATATGTTAGTTAATTTAAATATGCATTAGTTATGCAGATAAGTATACTTCATATATATAATCCTTGCCCCATCATTGAGAATTTCTTTAAAATCTCACATTCATATTCTGTGTCATTGAATCTGGACTTTTCCTATGGAGAATTTATGAACATGAATATGCTCAGCAAAATCACAATATTTTATCTGGTTTCTGATTATCTAAGAAAGAAAAACATAAAAGGTTTATGATGAGCCAGATATTGTTTTTAAATTCTCAAAGATGTTACCATTTCAGTGCTCATGGCCTAGGTACTGCTATTGCTGCCCCATACTGCAGAGAGCAAGCACAAAATCATACTGAATACATGGAGTTATTTAAGGTGATATAATTAGTACATGACAGAAATATGTGTGTAATGTAAGCTCATGTATCTAAATGCGAGTTTTCACTATCAGTATTCATTAAGCAAGAAAAATAGGTAAAAACTGCCTTTCAGCTTCTTATCATTCTTTCACTTAATGTATACCTCATTTCTGATTTTTAAAGACAGTGAGGAAGATGCATAAATTCTGGTATAATTTTTTTATTACCTAGTCAACATAGGATATTTCATATTGTTTGGTAAGTGCTTTAATTTATTGTTTTTACTTATATTTTCAAATATTTCTTATTTATTAAATTATATTTTGCAATGATTTTTAATAAAACCAATACTTCCTTGAACATTTTGTGAACTATTAAATTACTATTCCCTGAGATATTATAGATACTATTTTCCTGTGTTCAATGAATTTGTTAAATGAGTGAATGTGTGTGTGTGTGTGTGTGTGTGTGATGGATTACATGATAAGGTTAAAACATAAAATGTTTACACTAACGAATATCTGATATAGAATATAGAAATACAATATCATTAAAAGGAAATAAATATTATGACTGGGAAATTCAGACTACTAAGCACAAGCTAGCAGAAAATGTAAAATATGCTTCTTTGCTACAGAATTTAAATAAGCAGAGACATTTAACATCTGGGTCAGAATTTCAATTTCAACATGTCCTTACACACTTCTTTTTTTATCCCATACCAGCATGATCCTGCTAATGGGACCACTATGATGTCTGTTAATAACTGAAAAGAGATGGATTGGCCTATTTGCTTTACAAATTGAAACCCAAGTGGCCAGTGTGATGTCTGTTTAATATCTGTAGTCAGTCTTGGATTCTTTTGATGTTTTAAGTAAAAACTAATTATTGTTTAATAGCAAGAGCAGGCTCTGTTCCAAAGGGAATGCTCTATGTCTACACGAATTTGGTTCACTCTTAAGCTTCACTATCTTCCCAGCTATCAGGGCTTCACTGCTTGGTTTAATGTTATGTATTTTCTCCAGCTCTCTGGGAGTTCAGTTAAAGGTATAAGTGTGTTATTCTCTTGGTCAACATTCATTCTCTAGTGTATTCACTAACCAATTTCTGAATAATATTCTTTTGTCTAGTATCTGCTATGTGTTGTGGGAAAGCTAAAAAAAGATTCCTGTACTAATTTTTATGTATTTGAAATTTTACTAACAATGAGAAAATTTCTGCTCAGGTAGTAACTGAAGAAAAAAGAAAGCAAGTAATCTTTAAGTTGGAATATCTAATGAATGTTATTATTAATATGTCTGCTTTGTCATTAACCTAATCACTTGGGTTCTTTAAAAATGACCAGATATGACCAGCAAACATATTTTTGATCAGAAAGCCTGACTCAGATGGAAATAGGATGATATTTAAAAAGTGAGCTATAGAATTAAAGAATAAGAAATCAGTATTCTGAAATGGTGTTTAAATAATGAAATGCTATGTGTAAGACACTAAGAGAATGTAATATGTACAACACTACTCTACAAGTCCTGTCAAAATTCTTAATGTGGATAATGATTTCAGGGTAAAATTCCAACTTCAGCAACTAGAGAAAAACACATGAATGATTACGAAGCGAAATCTAGTTAGATCATGTGATAATTTGAGCTCCTGGAAGGTTGAAAGAAAATGTCCCTTTTCTCTTAAAGTTCTTAAAGTACACAGACATGACACCTGGACAAATAACTTGGTATGATACAATAATGTCATTTGCAATGATAAAATACTGATAAAGAAAAATATAAAAAGTTAATTCTGTGTAATATCGTGCCTAGAACCATCATCACATAAATACGTATACAAAGAGATGCAGTAAAATGCAATAGGCTTTATAAGGCAATGCAAGTAATAATTTTTAAATGAATTCTGAAATTCATAAGAATTTAAAATACAAACTACAGACTACTTATAGAAAAGAAATAGTAAAATAATGGAACTAAATCCAAGCACATAAAAATTCATTAAACGTATATTACATGATGACATCAACTCAAAGCCAGGACATCATAGTTTTGTAGAAGAAACTCATTGAGTGTCCTTCTTTATTGCATTCCACCTCTTTATCTTAAGATCTCTCACTGACCTTGAAACTGCTTGAGTAGGCTAGGATGGCTAAACTATGAATGTCTGGAGTCAACTTTTCTACACCTGTTAATTTGGGGCTACACACAATCATTGCTATATTGTGTGTCTTTTGTCTGTTTGTTGTTTTATTTTGAGGATGGTAAGGATCTGAAGTCAGATCCTCTTGCTTTCACAGGATTTTGTTTTACTTACCGAGTCATATTCCCAAACCCATGACAATTAATTATATCATGTTTATTATTATCATTAGGAGGAGTAGTAACAGTAGTGTGTGTGTACATGTGTATGATATGTGTGTACATACCATGGTACCCTTTCAAGTGTTAATTCTCTCACATAATGGATTCCAGGCATCTAAATAAAGTAATCATATTTTCAAAAAAGTTTAGTTACCTATTATTAATTAATAAACTTAATAACCAAGGCAGCCAATAGAGAAAAGTTTATCTGTGCTTATGATTTCAGAAGCTCAGAGTTCATGATGGCAAAGAAAGGCATATTCCTGGTGCAACAGCTAAGAACTTACATCTGGAGCTGCAAAGTCCTCCTTTCTGTGACTTATTTCCTCTGTCAAGGCCACACTTCATAATCCTACACAAAGCAATGCCACCAAATGGGGACAGCTTATCTAAATACCTGAGACTCTTGTAGACATGTCATTCACGCTACCACACACGGGGAGTGCTCTTATCTATTGAACCATCGTGGTCTAAGCATCTCTAATAAATTTAAATATACATTTCTTGATCTCTCAGTTTCACTTTTAAGCATTTAGTCTTTGGAAATATAAATATGTTGGTATGCACCCTGTTTAGGGATGTTTATATAAAATATATTTTTAATCCCCAAAATTTGAAGACCAAAACCTGTCTGCCGAGTATATGGATAATCACACTAGCACATTCATAAAATGAAAAATCCTTAAACCAAAACTAAGAATATCTGCCAATTCATACTATTTAAATAAATTATCAAAGAAATATTTTCCAACGTTTAAGAATCGTGTTATGCATTAGTCTTAAAGTGTCAAAATATAATAGTGAAGAAATTCTTAGAGATCCATGATCTTTGGAGGAAGCAGAAAAGTATCACAATATATAGTAATGGTGTAAAAAATGACTGGGGAGAAGACAAAACATTATGAGTCTGGTTGGTATGCTTGTTATATAAAACTATGTATAGTAAAGTTAATGAATGTTTTTATTGAAAAGTCTTAATCATTGTATAATAATTAAAACAGATTAAATAAATATATTGAGAATATCATTCTTGCTATTCCATACTCTTATCAACTATGGTGTATCAGAGTTATAAGTTATTTGATAACTCTATAATCTTACTCAATTTCCCATTGTTTCTAGAAACATTACATAGAATTGGTAAGTTATAAACAATAGTGTTAGGTTGCTAATAGTTCTCGAACTTGTGAAAAGGGCCATTATGGAGATTGTTCTTAAGGCAGAATCTAGAAGTAGTCTAAAACATTGTCTGGAGAAGGCCAAGTACTGTGCTTATCTCATTTCTTCCTCTTCCAAATGCTTAAGGATTCTATTGGGGTAGTTTTACGAAATCACCTCATTTTATATCCCAACTTGACTACTATAGTAACAATATGTTCTCAAATTCTTAGCTCACAATGGGAATGACATTTCAACATAGGAAACCAAGATGCAAAATATAGCATTTGCTATTTTCAATCTATGCTAACACATTTTTTTACTGTACTGATAATGGAACAAAACATTTCATCTACCCACAATATTTTATAATTCATGAATAATTTTAATCTGCCTGCTTAATGTTGAAGGCATAACAGTAATTATTTTTTAGGGTTAAGAAGTTTCTACAAGGAAATTCATGACACAGTTGGAGTGCTGGTAATTCTTAAATCTGTCATAATGACAGTATTAACACAGGTGGGTACATGTTCTTTAAATTTCTCACATAATCTGGGTTCTTTTCAGTTATGCTTAATTAAAGGGTTTAATACAAAAATAAAAAATGTACCTCATACAGTTTTAAAAGTCACTTAAAATATTAAAACTCATGTTTTCTCAGTAAGAAATTTACCAATTTTTGATTTAGTTGAAGCCGTGGAAATGTGACTGGCTTTTATTGTTTTTTTAAAGTATAATATTGTGTTGAAGGATGATCGAGTATATGTTTGTTTATTTGTTTGCATCTTTTCTCTCTCTCTCTCTCTCTGTGTGTGTGTGTGTGTATGTGTGTGTGTGTGTGTACCTTGTTTGCAGATTTGTTTCAAATTAGAGGTTTTAGTCTGTATTAATGATTCCACAGAGACATTAGGCTATTAACAATAGATGTTCATTGAAAGGACCTTGATAAAGAAAAGATATAGAACCTAGAACCTTCTTATTGAAGTATCTCACCCTGGTCCATCCTTTTCTAACACATAAGTTTTAGACACTGCATTTTCCTAGCACATTTTTTTTCTTTCTGACTCTTTGTTTAATCATTTCCCTAGTTTCATGGATCTACTAGTAGTCATATAAGTTATGCACGAAAAGGTATGATTGCAGAAGTAACTCAGAAGATTCGTGATATTGAAATGTCAGCAAAAAGATGATGTCGTGTCTCATCATTTTATTGGCTCTGTGTTAAATCTGTATATTACTTTGATCTTAGTTGTTATTGGGATAGATTGCCCTTATGTGTTCCTGCTAAGCATGAGAACGTGTTGTTTCTAATCAGGTGTGGAAAGAGAAGTTCTTTGGAATTTCCAAAAGCTTAGAGTATTCTTTGAAGGGATTAATGTAGTAAAATTTTTAATAATATATTATTGAAACATTCTAGTATGGGTTTAAACTATCAACTCAGTTGAATCATGGCTATGGTTAATTTCTATAAATGTCCCATTAATAATTATTGATTTTAGGAACCATGATTACAGGGCCCAGAGTGATTTAACTGATATTGAATATACTTACATACAGGATTTATTTATAATAGCAAAAGCAGAATCCACTGCATAAAGTTACATCATTGTTTTTCAAATAACATTGAAGCTTGTTAAACATAGATTTCTTAATACAGTTTTTTGAAGATCCCAGTACAGTGAAATCCTATATGAGGTTGCTGTTGCTGATCACTGGCAATAATTACTTGGGAATAAACCCAACTGCAGAGAAAAGAAATTTGTCTGAAAAAATTATGTGTTAACAGGAGAACTAACGGACAGCAGATTAGGGTTGCAACAATTTGAAAGATTCCTATCAAAGCGGATGTTCTTAGACTTTGATTATTCAATTGTTCTGCCAATTAATGCTATGGGATACATATCTCTTTGAATATTGACTGCAATTTTAACAAAACCAAATGGTTACAAGCTGTGAAACTTTCAAAGAATATGAGTTGTGGTAATTCAATAAATCTGTACAGTTATTACATGTACAAAAGACCTATCCTCAGAGAGAAAAGACATCATAATTGAGTTATATGTTTTGCTGTGTTAAAACAGAAGGCAAGAAAAGCACCTTACAAAGCTAGTTAATATGTACAGTGGTTTCAAAAGGAATAGTGATACTTAGAACAGCAACACTATGCTTTTAGAAAATGAAATTCATTTTCAAACTATTTATTTATATGCAGTGTTTTTAGGTACTGTGGGCACTTAAAAACTTGTCAAAACATATTGTTGTATGATAGAAATATTTGTGAAGGGTTTCACTAATTTTTATATTCTATCAACATAATTTTGTATTTTAAAAAAAGTAGGCAGTAGAAAATAAAACCCAGTAAAGCCTTTCTTTTTAATGTAAATGAGTTTCTTCTTGGAGAAAAGCAATGCTCAGTTGAAACTAAATATAAGCCTAATTGTATTGAGTTTTCTAAACAGGGTCATTCTGTGACCACGTGAGGTCTGGCTATTCTGTCTCCACTCAGTGCCATGCAAGAGGAGGAGGATTTAGATGGCAAAAGGCTGAATAAATATATTTTTAGACACTGCAACACAGAAGTGCATTTGCCTTACAAGTAAAACATTTACTAAAGGGTAATAATTTATTAGAAACTGAGCTGACCTCTCTTATTTTGATGGAGTTGAACCCCTCATTCCCCATGCTTCTGGTAAAGCATTTGCAGGTAGACCCAGTAGAGAGAGTCCTTCCAGGAGCACACACAGATGGAAATGCCAGATCCAGATTAGGTCTGCCTGGGGCACACTCCAGGGGAGAAGGAGAAACATCCTGTACCTCTGCACCCCATCTCATTACTTTGCCTTTAATGGGAGTCTAAGTGAACACTGCCATCCAATGAAACAGTCAGCCCCATGGTCTGGCCCAGCAGTTCTTTGCTTTCATTCTTTTCTTTGTCTTTAGTTTTTAGATGATTGAAGGGAATGTGTCAATTGAATCAGCACAGTTGTCTACTTTATACTTAAAAAAATACTAAACAGCATATATTCTAGTAGTTTTAGGTCACAATATAAATATTTACAGCATTGCTTTGATTAGTCTATAGCATTTTATTCTTTGGCATCATTTACTAAATCTAATGATTCTCCAATTAGCCAGATCATAAAAATCACTTAGAGGGCTGCTTAGAAATCCACAGTCACGAGTCCTTTCTCCGAGCCTCTGCACCAGCAGTTTAAAGGAAAAGACTTAAGAATGATTATTTTTCACCCTCCCTAGATTATATGGAAAAGACTGAGTTAATTGCTGTGTTGAATTTTTTTATTTTTGATATTCTAATTCCAGGCTGTTTTCACTGTGATAAATAAACCCAATACATTGGAATCTGTTTGTTATATTCTAGCCACCTGATTTTCATAGTTTGAATTCAAAAAGGTAATTTTGCCTTCATAAACCATAGGAGCAATTTAAGTCTGTGAGCATTTATTGCCTAGCTAATCTCAGTGAAGACTGGATTAATTTACACCCATGATACTGTGTTTGCCATTGTGTCAATTGTCAGGGTGAGAGGTGAGTAGACTGAACTGTTTGCCCATGCTTGCCATGGCTAGCACAGTCTCTCCATGGGAAGGGGCATTTTTGTCTTCTAGTCTGCCTGAAAGTTTTCAACATTTCAAACAATAGTCATAATCTGGGGAGGAATTATAAGGTCATTTCAATCACCATTGCAGAAAGCAGGAAGCAGGTTAAGTTGGAAACTCAATCCTGCTTTGCCCCTCTCCCCTGACTGTTGTATTTTGGAGGATAACTGTCTAATTTTGAAAGTAGAAGATAGACAGCTCTTCTAATAAAGTGGTACCTTAATTTGAAGATTTACGAAAAATCTGCTCGACAAGAAGGTTTTCCCAGCTCACCTAAATTACAAAAGGGAGATTTCAGGAATTTTCCATTTTCTTTTATTTTTTCCTTAATATCCTAGGTAGATGTTGCTGCTGTTTATTTTGTTTCAATGTGATGTCTTTGTACAATCGACTCTTGTTTTTCTGTACCACCTAGTCAGATAGCATCCACCTTAGTCAACAACCCCATTTTGTAGTTCAGAGAGTAGTGCAAGGATATTATCTTTCTGTTGTCAACAAAGGAATAATGTGACTAGCATGTGAACAAAGTCACATCGGAGTGACAAACACTTCTTAGCACTTTAACTCACCAACTAAAACCATCAGTGGCCTCTGTTCCTGAGTGTCCAGAGCATCCGCTCCAAGTGCATCAGCACTCCTTTCTCATTCTTCCCTATCTGCCACACACTCAAATGTGTATGATCCTCACTGTGTTATATGACTGGATTGGAGGGATTCCTAAATACATGTGTGTGATTTTTATTCCCAGCAAAGCTGTGACATTGCATTTACTCTCCAAAGCTATTTGACTCTTCACTTGGGATTGCTCAGATTAGACAGCCTCTTCTGTGATATACATCTCATTAATGTTACAGCATTTTAGGGGCATTTCAATTTGGGACCAATATTTTCACTCCTTTTATCTTTTTCAAAGGATTACTCTTCTCAATTGGAATTTCTCATGGTTGACAGCACCCTGCCAGAATGCTGCTATCTTCTGAGTGATATGAACAGAAATAAATACTATTCCAGTTTATATTTATTCTGCCTCTGTAAAATATCTCCCTAATTATTTTGAAGCAAACAGCTTTGCACAGAGATTGTACAGCCTTCAACTTAGTTAAGATACAAAGTTTGTTTTTCACTGCTGAAGCTCAAAATTTTCAAAATAAAAATTCTATCAATACTATGTACACTTGTGACATCAAGAGACAAAATCAAAGCAGAATAAAACAAAAACAAATCTTAAAGGTGACAGCCCATCCATAGGCATCAGAATAATTTATAAATGTCCATGCAGTATAGTTAATTTAAATATATATGTACATACATGTGTCCACATATGAGAAAGAATTGAAGTGCAAATAGATTTCAAAGAACTATTACTTGACATTGAAATAAAATATTTTGAATACTAGATAAAGTAGAGGCAGCTAGGTGTTCAGAAATTTAAATTTGAGTAAATTTAAAATATAGCCCTCCCTTTGTTCTAACATGACCAATTTACTTTCGTAGTCAAAGTTTCTATAAACTATTTTAGTTTAAAAAAAAAGCCTACTGGAGCTAGAGAGAACACTCAGCACATAGAAGTATACAATGCTATTGCAGAAGGCTGGAGTTTAGCACTCAGCACCTAAGTCAGGTGACCTGCACCCATTGAGACTCTAGTCCAGGGCATCTGGCAGTTTTCTGAATTCCATTGACAACAGCTTTCATATTTTTGTGTGTTCTCCTGCCCCTGACAATACACACAAGTAAAAATAAATCTTAAAGAAAAGAAAAGAATATTAATGTGGGAAGTCCTTCTGTATGTGTTGCTTTTATTGATTAAGAGATAAAGAAACTGTTTTGGCCTGCAGCATAGCAGAATAGAGCTAGGCAGAGAAAACTAGATAAGATGTTGGGAGAAAGTAGGCAGAGTCAGTGAAACACCATGTAGCCACTGCTGGATGAGTCAGGCACTGACACCTTGCCAATAGGCCACGACCTCATGGTGAGGGAAAGATTAATAGAGATGGGCTGATTCAAGATGTAAGAAACTCACTTAAGATGTTGACCAAATAGTATTGCAAATAATATAGTTTATGCGTGATTATTTCAAGTCAGGGCGCTGGGAAGCTATCTAGTGGCCTCTGCCAACAGAATGTTGTGCCAATGTGGTCTGAAATATTTGGGGCTGATGCACGTCACCCATTTCGGATCCAGATGCTCATCTTCCCATTCAGTGCAGGAAGGAAAGTAGCTGAGACCAGCCATGCCCATGGATCACGAGTCCCTGACTGGGCAAATGGCAGACTGGGTCTGCTAGGAATGCAAACGGAGGAAAGCATGATGGATTCCCACTGCCATACACAGAGGTATTTCCAGGCCGCACAGTGTGCTACATGGAAAATTTAGCTTTTATTCACATAAAAGTGGTTGAAGACGGTTCCCACCCAGCAGTCTCAGAGCTGGCAGTGAACTACCTCCACCATATTGACAACCAAGGAAAGGCAAAGCCAGCATGCAGGGCCACTGCCACCCAGCTGCTTACCATTTTAAAAGTGCTCCTGGTCAAAACTATTACAGATTGCAATAAAAATAAATTCAGATGGAAAAGACCTCTAAATGGGTCACCATTTTGGAAAAATGAACATAGTCATGAGTGAGAGAGGAAAAAGAGTATAGACAGTTATAAAGAAAGTAAATGGTTTCAAAAAATAAAAAAGAAATCTTTAAGAGATAGAGTACAGACAGTCATAGACTAAAAAAATAAGTCACAAAAAGATGGAATATATGCAGAGATTCTGGATTATGTATACTATTGTGATTTCTTTGAATTTTTTGACTGCAGAGAGACAATTGATTCTGAGGACTGATAAGCTAAACCATCATTTATATTTTAAAGGTATCTTGACTTCAAAATTGGGTCTAAGGATTTGCTGCTTTAAAAATGAGGTTCTGTTTTCCTTTCCACAGGAGATGAGAATCTGGATTTCTCTAGACTAATGTGGTTTGATAGAACAAGACCACCTGAAAAGTCACTGTGAACAACCCCAAAAATTGCTTTCCCCAACCAAAATCAGGTAGTAGTTTAGAGATAAATATGGCTAAATTCCCAAATATTGTTATAGGGGGATATGATATAGAGATGAATATGTTGCATTGCTACAGATCTTGGTCTACTGATACAAATTCAAGATCAATTTCATTACATGCATATTCCTGCTCTTGATTAAGGTATTGTATTTGTGCATCTCATTTAAAAATATAGTGGATAATTAAGAAATCCTGGTTAATAGATAGTCATCTATAATAGTCAAGGTTGTAGTCATGTTAGTCAAGCTCCTTATCGAATTTGTTAGTCATTTGGGGAAGAAACTCCTCTTTCCTGGACTGCTTGATGTTATGCTGTTTGAAGTGGACTTGCAGGACCCACAGAATAATGATTGCTGAACTTGTCTAAAGGTAAGACAATCCTTCAGGGTTTCTGCTTCAAGAAAGAGGTGATCAGACATTATGCAGGACACAGAAGAAAGCGACTGAAAAACTGTCAATATAGGTGGAACTGTCTTTGAAATTTCCTGCTTCATTGAAAAGTCTTCCATATACTGTGGGCCTGTAGACTGAAGATGGATAATTCAATGTTGCAAAGGAATTTTGGGTGGCTGAACAGAAAGCAAGATGTCTCTGTCAATTCTTGAGTTTTGGAAATTGCTTACAATGCGTTTCCTGATTACTTAGGTAATATTGTATCCTCCTGTGGTCTTTGATTGAAGTATAGTTGAAGAATAGTTATAATTATAGTTTTTCTTAGTTAAGATCAAAGATAAAGTATATATAAATATTATCACTATAATTCTTGTTTGATGCCTGTTTTGTTACATGTAATTTTACTATGTTAAAGTTAAAGCTTTCTTTTTATTTAAACAGAAAAGGGAAGATGATGTAGAAAGTTCTTCTGTATATATGTTGCATTTATTGGTTAATGGATAAAGAAGCTGCTTTGCCATGTGGCAAGGCAGAATAGATCTAGGCAAAAAAAAAATTAAACAAAATGATGGGAGAAAGTAGGCTAAGTCAGTGACATGACATGTAGCCACCTCCAGGGCAGATAAATGCTGAAACCTTGCTGGTAGGCCTCAAGCTTGTGGTGAGGCACAGATTAACAGAAATGAGTTGATTTAAGATGTAAAAACTAGCTAGAAATTCACTTAAGGTTTGGCCAAACAGTATTGCAGTTAATACAGATTTCTGTGTGATTATTTGGGGAGTCTGGATAGCCAGAAAATTAACAAGTAGCCTTACCCAATAGAATATACCAAAATGTTTTTAAGAAACCTACGATAGTTTGGGTAACTGTCTCTTGTTCCCATACAAAATGCCTTGGTTCC
>LOEQ01004611.1:106241-136769 GCA_001685075.1 Bramus lutescens
ACTTCCTTGTTCATGTTCTCCCTCCTTCTGCTCCTCATTTGGACCTTGGGAGTTCAGTCCAGTGGAATTTGTTTCTAACTTGGCACCTTCTGTCCTTGACATGTGGATGATCCGTCATAGGGACAACTCAGGGTCTGTCATTATCCTGGGGTGTTTTGCACAATCACACAAGAACATGAATAGAACTGTGTACTACAAGCTGTGTGTTTTCTTTTTAAAGTCAGCGTGAGTCATCTGATGTCTTCTATACAATGGCTGTGTATTTTAAGGAAATCATTTAGTTCCTGCTACTTGCATTTTTTCCATTCATTTTCGAAGGCAGAAATGGTAATGACTAAGTTTCTTTCTTTAAATTGAAGTTACAATGATGGTATTTCCATGTGCACTGTTTTTATTTTCCTAGACCTAGGGAATAGAGTGAGGTCCTTACCATTGCAAAGAAAATGTTCTACCAAAGAACTAAATCCACGATCCCAGTGTGACTGTGTCTGAAAATGAATTATTGTCAATGGATTTTGAAATTGATAAAATAGAAATAAAGAACATTTTAGCACTGGCTCAGGTGTCATTGGATTTATTAATTTATTCATTTGGTCATCTTTTCACATTTTCCAGATTCTTTCTATGCCCCTTTGTGTTGACAGTCTTTTGGAGGAAACTGTACTTCTGCATTGAGTATAACCTCTTCTCTCTCCCTCTTTCTTTCTTTCTTTCTTTCTTTCTTTCTTTCTTTCTTTCTCTCTCTCTTTCTCTTTATCTCTCTTCCAACCACTTTCAAATTGTCTTGTTGAGGCATTAGAATTATCTGAATTTAGTTGTTTATTAATTCAAAGACATTGAAGTTGCCTTTAAGATGTAAAAGATCCTGTATTTATCTTAATCTTTCAAGCAATGCCTGGGTCTAAGGTTGTACCTCTTGTCCTCTTCCCAAGTATTTTCATGGAAATGAGTTCTGAGAATAATGTGTTTATAACTATTAAATGCCATGTGTTGACCTTCTATACTATAATGAAGTACATCCGTGCCTTCTGAATTTCCCTGGCAAATATCTCCATATTCTGCCTTCCAATCGCTGTCTGCAAATGTGACCACTTAAATCTGATCCCCTGTCTGAATCAGTTACTCAGATAAAAGGCAACCAAGATCTAAGTGAGGCTCCATGTGGAACACTCTTAATACTTCCCTTCAGAATGGATGTGGTTCCTCATTCCAGGAGTGTCTGTTTTTTGTTTCTTCCACTCATTCTTTATCTGCTCCCTTGTCTCCTCCTGGATTCTTGTGAGCTCTGTCTTAAGCAGGAACCAATTATGCAGAATTTAACCAAAGCTTTCTGAAATGCAAACAGTCATAACATATGTATTGGCACTCTGAACACTGCTGGTACCACTTCAGATGGGAATTTTGGAAAATAAGCAGCTCTGTCTTCTAAATGCAAATTTATCATATCTGCTTCAATCCTGTGTTAAACAAATCATTATTTAAGCAAAATTTCTCTCTATTTTAACTCTTAAATACATATATATTCTGAATGTACTTCAAGGACATTCAACAGACTTCTAGAAATTCTACTGGATTGATTTATATTTTCTGAAAGACCATTAAACTGATGAACTATGTATTTTTTTAAATTTCCTATCACAGTGTACTTAGTATCGCAGTATAGAAATAAAACAAAATTCTGAAAATACTTTGAATTTTGTGGTTATAGAGATATCAATATTTTATTTATAGCTACTCTTATAATTAACCTAGTATTTAAACCAGGCTTTTAAAAGATGTCTTTCATTAAAGCTCATTAAACTGTGCCTCATGAATCTACTATTCTGTGCATTCCCTTACAAATAAGTTAGTAAGCTTTACTTGTTATCATTATAGGGACTAAGTGATCTTAACTCGAGTCTGAGTCAGAGAAATGAGTAGCAAGCATGTGTATTTTGGTCCTGAATATTCAACTAGCTTGTTATTCAGTGACACAGAGCTGATAGTGAATGTTTTATAATTATGTTAGAAATTCATACTTATATACAGATAAGTAAGTATTTAATGCATGCTGCTTTTCTTTCTCACTAAGCCTTTTCAAGTACAAGAAAGTATAATATGTAATATTTTCAGATATGAAAATTGAGTTTTAGGAGGTTTTATTTACCTATATAACATCTCATGCAGTCAGAGGATAAGCTTTGAATCACATGGCAGCACCATTCACCTATCCTGAACTGCACACTGTGTACTGCTTTGTAAAATGGCTATACATTCAGACACAGAAGGAAATGATACAGAATTTTAATTTAAAAATTGCTTTTAAGAACTGCTTTTCTGAATCAGAGAGAAATTTGAGATGACTATGAGAATTTTTCACAGTTGACACACTACTCCATTTTACTGGAAAAAGTAGTGAAATAGAAAACTCTCAGAGATGCTCTATCATGTAATTTATTACAGGTTTTGCTAAAAAATGAATGAAAACATGCTTTCAGGCTAGGTTGTTTACATTTTGCACCATTTTTAGGTTGTGATACATTTTCTGTTGTAATTATTCAATTACATTATTGTGGTTAGAAGCCAGTGACAGAAGGAAACAAGAGATTGATAGTAAGATTTATCCTGCTAGATGTAATCTGTAGAGTTTTCCTCTGTGAAGACCATTGTTTTGTAAAGGACAGACAGTATGTGATACCTGTCTTTTAACCTGAATTTTACCTTCAGAACATAGGAGGCAGCAGAAAATATTAATGGCTTGAGGGTCCCTATTATGTTATCATCCTTCCACTGGTTTCAAGGAGTCTCAGTAAGAAAAAAGGTATCTTGAAAAAGTTATGCTATGAGTTAAAACTTCTAGGGTCCTACTTTGATAGTGAAATTAGGGATGAATCTTTAGCTTTTAAAGAAGTAAAGGGGACAGAAAACTGGGCTATACGTAGATCATCTGGCAAAGCAATGGAACAACATTCAATGTGAGTGCTTGATGGTGACAAGTCCTGGAAGAAATTAGTCACACAGTTTCAAGGCTCATTATCAGAGTTTTGGAAGAAGAAGAGCATGGATGTGGTGTTCAAGTAAAAAATTCCTCCAGAGCTGTGAAAACGTCAGTGGAAATATTAGAAATTAGACTGTGAAATAGAATGTGACAGGAGAGCTTGTCAACGGCCAAGATGTAGCCAGAAAATAACACTAAAAATTAAGTTGATGTAAACCTTGGATATGAGCCAGCATGTTGAGAATTGTAACAACAACAACAACCATAAAAAGGACTCAAACACAAACTGAATTACATAAATAAGGTATACATCTTGAATAATTTATTTTCAATGAAGTGCTTTGGAATAGTGAGTATTTTGGTTCTTTTCCTTCTCAACATTTAAGTCAAGAAAATACTTAGAGGTGAGAAAAAAAGAAGGATGATGTTATTGGTGCATGAAGAAGTTTACACATGAAAGAATGACTGTATATTGAAATTATTACATAAAAGCAGCCAGGCTCTTACTGATTCTTTTATTTAGCTTGTTCTTTCATGTTCTTATGCACACACAATTCTGACAATTATGGATTAATCAAATCCTGAACAACCCATACACTTCTCATTTGACTTAATCGCTACCAACGTCATCAACATTAACAGTGACCGATATTATATACATCTATGATGCAGGAAGAGATAGAGGGTCACAGTGAACTGCTAGGACACAATGCCAGTGTTTGTTTCGTTGGAGATCAATAGACATAAAAAGTTCAGCATGATTTATTTTGTAGTTTTGTTTTTTTTTTTACAACATACATATTTTTATTCTTCATAAAGAAAAAAATAAAACAAAACATACAACCCTTACTATCTGAGTATAATGCTAAGGAACCTAATTGATCCCAGCATGTGATGCCCAAGAAACAACACCAAAACCAGATGACTGAACCCTGTGCTTTGTGCCTGGTCTTTCCTGCTTAGCCCCCGTCCGGACTTCCCCAGCCCTTCCTCCTTTGAAGTCAGTGGGAGTTCAGAGCTTAGAAGAGTCACCCAGAGTACATAGGGACACAGAGGACAAAGCTGCTTGACTTCCTGCCCTCACAGAGGAACATGGCTTGGTGAGCTAATAAGTGGGAAGAAAAATAGAAATCCTAACATTTATCCAAATGCGATACAAGCATTTTTCTTTTTTTCTTCCCTTGTTTTTCATGTTTGATGTTGTTTCTTTACTTTTTTTTTCTTTTTTGGTGTGGTGTCCTTTTTTCTTTTGCCTTTCTTGCTTCCCACAGTGGTTGGAAGTACTTAAAACACTTTGGATGGTATGTTCTGTTGTTATTCCTAACTGGGACTGGGGCAGAAAATATGACTTATGGACCTCTAACCCTTTGATTCACTGTCACCAAAGCTGGGAATGTAGACTCTGAATTTATCAGGCCTGCCTTCTCTCTTCTCAGGGACTGCCAGAACCAGATACCACTGATGGAGCTTTGAAACACGAATCTTCAAACAGACTCCTATCATTTGCTTTAGTGCTAAAATTAATTAGTAAAAGCCCTCATCCAAACTTTCTTTAAAGCTGAAATATTTAATATCTTTATCTAATTAAATATGACATTCTAAATATCATGTATTCAAATATTTTTAATAAGAAATATTTTTCATAATGGATCATAGCCATATTTTGATAAACTTATTATTTATTAAATAGGTAATTGTTAGCTTATTAGAGTGAAATTTGTTGCCAAATTGAGACAGTTAATTTAATATTACTACTTTGGCTAGTTAAGATTAACCTCTCATTATTTCTAACAGATGAAAAGAAATGTAATTAGTGTTAAGATTTTTCTAGGTAGTTTGCTTTTATTAATTAATTATACCAACGGAAGTCTTTGAACTTCTTAGATTTTCCTATGTCTTCTTCAATTATCTTGTAACTTCTTGGTCTTACAAGATTCCCAGGACATTTCTCACTTTGCCAGGATTCATGGCAAAATGACTGATGAATTTTGGAAGAAGCCCACTAAATTTATTTATTTACATAGAAATTTTATCCGCTTACTTATTTTAGGAGAGGGTGTGTGGTAAAGGGAATGTGTGTAAGAGAGAAGGCAGCTTAGTTTTCTTGTTTCATGATGGGAAACACATGGGGAAGGTTTTCAGGCTGCCACTCTTGTTAGATACCTCTCTTAACCCATTGAGACATCTCTCCAGGCACAAATAAAATTATTGTCATGCAATGGATTTTAATTGAACTTAATGAACACAATAAGATACTGACCTTTAGGGGTTAGAACAGATAGCTTAGGAATACTAACCAACTGTTGAACTTTTCTGATAACAGTACACCTGGGGGTGTAGCTTTGAATGCTAAAAGTAGGAAACTGGAAACATACATGGGCTTGCTTATGGCCTTCCCTGTAGCTGTATTCTTAGCATGGTCACAGGAAGGAGTGATAATAGTGAAGGACTCACGTGATGGTTCACAGCTGGGTGAGACTGTTGATCACCTTTCTCCTCTGGTAGCTCCATTCAGCACTATAAAAGATAAATTAATGATCTACCTGTCAGGATATGCTTACTGTGCACAAAGGAGGAAAGTTTACAAGAGTGATCAACCACTATTTTATTTGGATTAAGGTCCAGTACATAAATTAGAACTAGGAGCTGATACTGCCAATAAGCCCAAGAATATATGGCTAGCTAGGTCATGGGACTAAGGGAAACCTATTCATGTTAGTTTTCTAAATGGACGTAAATAAAAAGACTCTTAATGTCTTTTTGCTTGTCTTATAGACAAGTATATCGCTAATCAGGTGAGGTTCTTTTTGCAATAGACAACAATTACAGTATAGGGACACACAATTGGTCAATGTACAGTGAATAAGATCCCTCAGAGTACTGAGTCCCAACTGGGATCCCGATATTGCACTCCTCTCCCTCAAAGTTCAGGGATCCATGTAGAAGAGGAGGCAGAAAGTTTGTAGGAATTAGAAGTGGTAAATAACTTCAAGAAAACTCATTTCCAGACATAACTGGGAA
Organism: Bramus lutescens; assembly: GCA_001685075.1. Lineage (NCBI taxonomy): Eukaryota > Metazoa > Chordata > Mammalia > Rodentia > Cricetidae > Bramus > Bramus lutescens. Next base: position 112,240 of record LOEQ01004611.1, read on the forward strand.
GATGCACAAAGCAAACAAACAAACAAACAACAACAACAACAAAAAAAACCTCACAGTGATTGGGACAGAATACACAAAACACATGCAAACTTAAGCCAGACAGAATCCCAACATGGAAGATGAGAAGTAGGCAAGAAATGCCATCTTTATCTGTAAAGTTTTTGGCAACTGATGGCTTCTGGGAGAGGAAAGTCAATTTTATTTATCAGAGTGATATCTGTCATAATGATTTACTTCAGGACAATCCCATGCCCAAGAGTAGTGAACCAATTTGAGCTGGATTCCATGGTGTTCAAATTGGAAAAGAGAAGTTGAACATGGGTAGACAGAGATCAAAGATTGTATGTTAGAGAAATTGCAGTGAAGGAAATGAATATGAACAAAATATAGTGCATAAAATTCTCAAAAACTTAATAAACCTTATATAAAAATAATTCATGTAACACTATTAGGTTTTAGAAGACAAATGTTAGGTTTCCCATGTTTGGAGGTAAGAAATCAGGGTAGATGTTATTATATCAGTGTTTTGTTAACATAAATAAAAGTAATTATGTTTCATCATTTTCATTGATTGAATACAAAACTTTATAGGGCACATGATATCTTTCTGAGAACTGAATTTTATTAATTAATTCATAACACTGTATATAAATTACATAGTCTTATTTCTATCTCACAATCAGCAGCACAGACAGTTGGGAAGGTCATATTACTTGATCAAGGTCAGAAGTATAAAGTGTAGTCAGGATTTGAGTTTGAGCAATCCCAGATTTAGAAAACAGCTCTTAATAAAAAATGCTTTGCCTCTCAGAAGCAGTGTGTGACTTTGCCACCAGAGTAATTATTATCCAATGTAATTGCAATTTATCAACCAACAGGGTTACTTCACCCCTATAACTAACACAGCAAGCAAGTTATGGGCTTGATCCAGCTTCCCTAAATCTTAGCCTGATTTGTCTTTCATTATACCATATTATTTTTCACTTTATTTTTCTCATAATATCAGCCTACTTAACATTTTTTGTTTATTCAACAAATTATTTTTACAAACTAGCAGAGAGAAATAAAAATAATTTTGGATATGTCCATGTACTTTTAGGTTTTAAATCTAGTAGGGAGGATGTTTCTATTATTTTATATTTATTTATTATAATTACAACAATTATTTATAACTTATGCATATGCTTGTGTAGGAGATGATGGTATGCACACAAGAGTGTTGGTTCCAGTGAAAGCCAAAGAGCATCAAATTCCCTGTAGCTGGAAATATAGCGAGTGTTGAACCATTTGACATCTTACTAGGATAAAACTCAGATTCTCTGCAAGTGCATTCTTAACTGATCCATCTCTTTGAGTCAAACAATATATTATTATTTTTTTGAATGGTATGGTATATAAACTCAAGCTTTATGTAAAAAAAAACCTATCAGATAATCAAGGATTTCACTTTGGTTAAAGGAAATTAGAAAAGTTTTGAGTTCTATCTGCTAGTTGCCTATCGTTCTCTATCGTCACCCAATTAGTAGTTTTTCCTAAGTTGTGAACAGTATGGATGGGCTAACAGCACTTTGTGCTCAAGGGTTAAGCCATATGTGGCCACATTTGATTAAGATAATGGAGAATGATGTCATAGATCTTATGGAATTTGACTTAGGGTTAATATATAAATAACTTATACAAATTTTCATGTTAGGTGATTATTCTGTTGTATATGTATTGAAAAACAATCGCAATCACTGCGGAGAAACAGGCACTTGAACTGACTAGCGGCAGTGGGAGATAGGATAGTATGAGATTCTGGAAGATTAAGAGTGTGATGTTATCACTATGGAGGATGCACTAGCTACAAGGACAGCCTCCGAGGGACAAAGACACATTGACAAAGACAATAGGTACAGACCACATTAACAAAAAGGTTCTTAATGAGAAACTGCCAGTGATCATTTTTCACTTACAGCAAATGCATTCATGTCTTTTCATAATGGTAGAATACATGATGTAGCCAGAATGGTTGATTCATGAAAAAAAGAAATAATAAGTAAGTCAACATTGTATTTTCTCTTCTTAAAAAATAATATAATATACCTAAAATGTTTAGAATATAGCATAAAGAGCCTCTCCTAAGTCAATATAGCATCACATCTTCTAACTTTGCATCTTAGTAATGTCTGTTGATTTCTATGAGTTCAGAAAAGCAGATAGTGACATGATAAAGCATTTGTTTCATAAAAGCTTGTTTAGGTTAACCATACTCCCATCACAGACTCTAAAAATAACCTTTTATGTATTATTCAAACCCAAAATTGTGCTTCTGGTAATTATCCAACTGTTGACATCAGAATAAAAACGAAGAATGCCTAAAAGGGGAAAATACTTTGCAATGGGCTATATTATTAACTGTAAGAAGTGGAAAATTAAGAAGAGAAATATCAAAATAATTTAATAAATCATCTATATTTGGATTTCTGAATATTTTGTGTGAGCTTTTCTATTGAAGTCATCTTGCATTTTGAAAATATTGAACAATCTGAATTTATAATTTTATATTAAATATTTGCAATATTTATAGAAGCTAGTGGATGGTAGAAAATGCTCTTTTTCTACTTAAAGGTTATTTAGGTACTTGGGGAAATTTACTGTCTGTTAAATAATCTAAATATTTAAGAAATAAAGTGTATATGTTGAGTCCAGTGAGACTGTAACATGTTAATGTGTGTATTTAAGCATGATTGAAATTGGAGTGAATATCTACTGATTGAAGTACTTAATATTTATGATTAGCATTTGCTAGACTGGCTAATAAAAATTTTTCAAAGAAATATGTCCTCGGATATGCAAATTCAATACTCAAAATGACATTAGGAAAGTGGAAGAAATTTAGTAGAAATGCTTCTCCCACAGTTCCCAATAGATGTGGGAGAATTAGAGGAACCCAGAGATGTTATAACAAAAGCAAAATCAACCAAAACATTTAGAAATAAAAGTGCTCCTGGTGAATGAAGACATGACAAATAAAGCAAGCTGAATGTTTAAGGGTTTTCTTTCATCTCAGCTTGTACACTGATTTCCCAAGTGTCTTGCATTTGAACTAGTAGAAAATAGAATTATGAGCAACAAACTTGCTGTTTTTTTGAGAAAAAAGTCCTGTGATTTATGGGGCCAATTCTTGTCCTTCATAAAAAAAAATTGCCAATGTATTTCTTCCTTAGTTATTATGCCATCTCTAAAATCAACATGACTATAAATTTCCACGTATAATTCATAAATGTATGTTCAGTCTTTCTGAAGTTGGTGGAAAATAAATGACATTCACGACTGAGTGCAAGTGTGGGCCATATAGTTAACACCTCGTTATCGTTCACTCCCAGATGAGTCTGCCTGAGAATGAGGGACGGCTGTCTGCTAGCTTTTATTGCAACCATCCATTACTTACAAGTTAGTCAGGAGAAGAGTAATTTTAGGGTATACAAATGACTGATCTCTTATTATTTGGGGAAAGCTTAAAGAGAATATGTAACACTGATTTTATTCAGTAGCTGTGAAGTACACATGGCTTACTAACTTAATTTGAGCAATCAACTTTTAAAGCCTTTTCTTTTTCTCACTAACCTGTTTGGACCCCTCTGGAGGCAATATTGCCTTGCCGCTGAGGGAAATGTCCTCATTTGTGAGAACCACATAAAGGCAAATGTTGAGATTTATTGATTTATTTATTTTGTTTCCAAAAGGAAACATTCCTGACCAGTTGACATTTCAGTAGGTTGGGTCAAGCAAACAGTATCAAGGAGAAATGTTTGCTGACAGTTTGACAAAAGGGTATGCTGCTTTTGCTTTGCCCGAGAAGTGGTCAGCCATTGCAGCCCCATTCCCAAGGAGACCTTTGGGTATTAGAGGGATATCCATTCACAGATTTCACTGTGATGAATGGGGTCTTAGAAGATGCCTTGCAGAGAGAGTTGGGGAAGAATAGATTCCTCAATATTTCACCCTCCCCAGATTAGGTGAAGCAGATTATCACAGAGGAAAAAAATGGTCTGGGAAGTTTAATGAATCCCATCTGCCTTAGCAGTTAAGAAAAGCCCATCAAATTTATTGAGCAGAAGATAAATTTTTCTTTTTAAAAACCATATATGTGCATATATATGTAGGGGAATATGTATGTGGCAGTATGAATAAACATATATATATATATATATATGATGAATCTAATTTTTGTTATCCTGGATCCAACATAAACCTTTAAGTATATGGTTCTGAGACAAGTTGATAGCTGCATTTATTGAACATCAAGAAAAATATCTCCAGATCTGGAGTCACATGTAAAGAAACTAGTCTCAATGCAGATCTGATCTTAATCCTGATCTCAGAAAGGTAGCTGAAATTTTAAAAAGGCAGGTATAAACCATTATGATAATTTCTGAGTTACTATGATCAAAAGAAGTTTGGTCTACATAAACTCGCTGAGATATTTTTATTCAATTTTTATTCCATCTGTTGCAAATTTAACTTGAATCAAATTTATATCAAATTCAGTTAAAATAACTTTTACTAATATCTAGCATTTAGTAAACTAAAAATACTCATACATATGTGTATATGATTATTATAGTATATATTATAGTAAAACATATTTTATATCTATAGGTTGAAAAGTAAAAATTAATGAGTATTGGGGAAATAACAAAAAATTAATTTTGTTGACTATTGCCATATTGAAGCATAATAGCATTGGTAGTTTACAGCAGCTTCTAAATAGTTAATAACACTGCACTGGTGCGCTACACAATCAAAATTTAGAAAAGAATCTTGAAAATACAATATTTTGGGAATAAGTCAAGTTTTAGAGACTATCTGCTAAAACAATTTTAATTTAATTTAATTTATTTATGGAATAAATTCTTCCCATACTGAAAGTGTTTCATGGAAAAAATTATGTTGTTCTATCAAAATCAGGGTGAACAGTTTCAGATCTTAGTGTGAACACTAAGAAGATGGCTTTGTGGTTATTTAATTTTTTTTGAGAGTAAATTTTTTTATTTGGCTTACACTTAAATATCATTGTTCATCATCAAAGTAAATCCAGGCAGGAACTCAGGCATGGCAAGGACCCTGAGGCTGACAATGAGGGCTGACTGAGAAGCCAAGGATAATGGCACTGGGTTTTGATTCTACTGCATGTACTGGCTGTGTGGGAGCCTAGTCTGTTTGGATGCTCACCTTCATAGGCCTGGATGGGGCCGGGGAGGACCTTGGACTTCCCATAGGGCAGGGAACCCTCACTGCTCTTTGGAATGGAGAGGAAGGGGGAGGAGGAGTGGGGGGAGGGGGGGAGNGGGAGGAGGTGGAATTTTTTTTAATAAAAAAGATAATTCTTAACAAAAACTTACTTTAAACTAAACTGTATGCATTCTCTTTCTTATGAAAATAATCAACTCATAAGATCAATTTTCAATATAGCAATGACATTTAGGTTGATAGATATAATTTAGTCTATTAAAAAAAATAAAAATAAAGAGTATTTCCATGGTAGAGTAGGAACAAGTTTTGCAGAATCTTTAACAACTATCCCAGTAGTTCTCTCACTTCAGAATGTCTCTGAATCACCAGGAGGTCTTCAAGAACTGTCTGGTGGCTTATAACTGCTGTAGTTTCTACCAAGACCTATGGTGAAGAAACTTGACTAGGAACCATGTAATTAATTTTATCTGTGAAACCCCCAGGGACTAGTAAAGGACCAATTATGAAAGGAGGTGATTTAATCATAACAAAAAGGCCAGGATGGTGACATTATAAGGGACATTTATCACAAGAAAGTAAAATATCCTTTTTGTATACATAAAAATTAAATTTGTTCTTTTTTTCTCTTTTTTTGTTTATTCATTTTGGTAAAAGGACTCCTGCAACTCTCACAATTCCTCTGCTGATGAGACTAGCTTTGACCTTCTGTTCCTCCTGCTTCCACCTCTCACATGCAGGAATTACGTGTCTGCATTTCCATGGGAGTTTATGTAATACCGAAGACCAAACCAACAGATAAACAAATATATAGCTAGACCTCTACCAAACAAGCTGTGTCTCCAACTCTTAATGAATCTTTAAAATTTTTGCCTGTTGCTGTGGTTGATTTTTATTTCTTTGTATATTTGATTAATTATTTGGTTATGGACAATCTCACACAAGTTTCAGTTATTTGGAAGAAGATCCTTGGTTGAGAAAATTTCATCATAATAATATCTGTTGGTCATTTATATGGGATGACCCAGTTAATCCAATCTGGACAGATAATTTTGATACGTATTAGGAAGCATGCTGAGCAAACCATTGGAAAGTAACCAGTCAGCAACATTCCTCCTTGGTGTCTTCTTCAGTTCCTGCCTTGAGTTCCTGTACTGACTTATTTCACAATGGAATATAAGTTATAAGATTAAATAAACATTCTTTTCCCAAAGTTACTTTTGGTAATGGCTTTCACCAAATCTGTAGAGACCACTTGATCATACAAACCAACAGAAAGGCCTGGATTTCTTTAACTATTTTTTTTCCCTCAATTTGCCCAGAAATCTAACGAGGGGGACTTGAGAGATGATTTAGTAGGTAGAATACGTTTTCCATACAAGCTTTACAACCTGAATTCAACTTCCCTGGTTTCCCACATAAAAAGCTCGATATGTTGTTACCTACCTGCATTCTCAGCACTACAATGGCTGTATGAGAAGTAGAAATGGGAAAATACCTAGAAAGTTCATGGGCCAAGTACCATGCAATACATGAGTAACAGCAGAAACAACAAAAGAGATCCTCACTGAGGAAAAAGGCAAGAAGCAACTTCCCAAAGTTGCCCTCTGAATGACATAAATGTCCATATTCAAAACACATCACACAAATGCATCCATATATACACGTCACAAACACATGTACAAACATGAAACACAATAACAAAATCAAAAACAAAGGAAAAGCAGACAAATAAGAAGAAAACTTGACTAAGCAACTTGGTTCTTAAGGGTTTCCCATACTTCTTTCAGTCTATTTAAGTCATGAGTCACTCATGACTTTATCTGCCATACTAAGGTACTGGCTTTTGATAATTTATATTAATGTGTCTTTTGATTTTGTAAGTTTTGCTATCATGGAAATTCTTGCAAAAGCTCTCCTTTCTGTCTTCATAAAGATATCATTTGTCTAGGATGGTGGAGACATTTCCAGTTCTCTGAGCTCTTTTTGAAATTGTTTCATTTCAGACACACAGGGTGTGACTTTTCTTGTTCTAGCATATGTGGATTTCTTGGAATTGCCAACAGTGTTGATTTAGCTACCCTTGGTTCTCCGTGATCTGGGCTATCACAATAAAAATCATACCAGTTCACGGAGCTCAACAAGACCTTTGGGTTGAAGCCACTGTTTGTATATTCTGCAACACTGACTAAAGTACACTGCATACAAATCCTATATTTGTGCAGTCTCTCAGAGGTAAAAGGCATATCTTTAAAATTAAAAAGTTGAAATAGGTACCACACAGGCCCTGGGACTCAGCAATGTGTTTTCATACCATCCAAGTGAATCATTAGAGACTCTTTCTGTCTTTATGCTTACTTTCTAACTGTGCTGAACAAAAGCCACATTCCAACAGTAGAGTGACTTTTCTGGACCCCTGGACTCTTAATATTTATTTTTTTGTTTGTTTTTTGAGACATGGTTACTCTGTGCCACACCCCTAGCTGTCCTGAATCTAGCTCTTATAGACCAGGTTGGCGTTGAGCTCACAGAGATCTGCCTGCCTCTGCCTCCCGAGTGCTAGAATTTAAGGTGTGCGCCACCACTGCCCAGCTTCTTAACCTAATTTTCACAAAACATTCTTGTTCATAAAGGATAAATGAAATACAAGAAACTTTGATTTATCTTCGAGGTAATTACAAATAACATTTTTTGCATCTAATTCCTTTATTATATTTTTCATTGCCTTCTTCATTATTTCGGAAGCAAGTTCATTTGCACATCCTAAATCATGGCTAATATGTAGTTTAGGGAATCTTTCTTAGCTTTTCGGAAATCTCACTTCAGTGGTTAGATATGAGGAAATTCTTAATTGCTTCTCATTTTTTAATAGTGAAAAGTTGATCATTTGATCTCCATAATTTTACCTAATTGAGGCATGAAATAAAAATCTCGATGAAAAAGCAATGCACAAGGTGACAATGGAAACACCCAGATTACGAAGATGTTTACATAGTTTTTGTTGTTGTTTTGTTTTTTACAGAATGCACCATTGACTTCCTTTAATATAATCCACAAACCCTCTGATGATATAATAAGAGAAACTGAATGTGTTTTTATCTCTTATTAGCAAAGAAAACAATGCCTGTGTTTTTGTGCTTGAATCATAAAATTCATTTAATCTGAATGTGCGAATTTCCTATCCACATATCAGTTTTAAAAAATTGGCAAATGATCCTTTCACAGACATATGTCATATTGTGGTGGCTGGCTGTATGTTTTTCCTTTATTTTCACTTGTTGGTTTGGGTATTTGCTCCAAAAGCAGGCTCAGCAACCGCAATCAGTTAATGGGAGTGAATGGTGTTTTGAGAGATCGAGAATTTTCATCATGGAATCTATTTAGAGAAGCTGCATAGAGTCATTTTTACTGTAATCTCCCACTGATTTTCAATGCAAATACTGCCAGCCTTGCTCATAGCCAAAGGATTTAGTTACACACTTGACTGAAAACCATGTCAATGCAAATTCAGAGGATAAACCAGCATGCAAATCCCCAAGGCTTCGGCAAGTTATAATTTAGCCACAGTATTAGCAAAACAAGATAGCAATTATGCAAGGAATCAGCTGATAGGTTATTTTTGATTTAAAATTTTTGCATCTTTACAGCTGAGAAAAAAATGAAACCTTGCCTATTCTGTCCAGTAATGCTGCCCAGTGAAAACCCAAAGCCATATGGTACATTATCACAGCCGTATTATACATGCGAGTCATCCAAACACACATTTATGCAAACTGCTCTACGACGAGTAAAGAAACTTTTGATGAGGTCGAGTTGTTATTCTTTCTTCAATATTCATTATTACCCTTCCAGAAACCAAAACATAAATATCAGTCATGACAACCTCCCTACTGAAAGAGACTCTGAGCTGTGAATTTCCCTCTAACTCTGAACTCTTCATCTCCAGGTAAAGTTTAATTTAGGTTCATATTTGGTGCTTTCTTTGAAATAATGACAGCTGGGGTGGACAAAGAGATTTCATCTTCTTTTACAATCAAGGCTGAATTTTATATTGGGAGAAACCAACTCAAATTTAGCTATAACTTAAGCTAGGCATCTTATTGAGTTTAATTCAACAGGAAGCAAAATCTTCCTATAGTGTCATGTCTCTGGGAAGGCAGAAGTCACTTTCATATGGTGATCCTAAGTCAGTGCTAAACAAGACGTAATCTGTTTGCAGTGTCTTTAAGAACCAAGAAACATACATATTTTCTTAAAGGAGATAGCATGATGGTGTGATCAAATAAAGAAAAGTAGTAAGTAACTTGTTGTGGTAGCCTTTTGTTGCTGTGATAGCATTACCTCAGTAAAAGCAACTTAGAGATAGAGAGGTTGGTTTTAGCTTACTACTCCAGGACAAGGTCCATTATTGAGGGAAGTCAAGACAGGAACTTGAAAGTAAACCTGTAAGCTCCATTTCCTCTAAACAAAGTTCTCACTCCATAGCCAAGGAAGTACAGGAGGAACCAGGAAGGGTTTTGCTTACTGTCTTGCTAGATGGCTGATATTCAGCTTGTGATGATCACAATTACCTACCAAGGGAATGGTGCTGCTCACAGTGTTCTTGGCCTTCCTAAAGTACTTCAAGACATTCCTGCAGGCCAAACTGCACCAAGCAAGTTCACAGTCAAGGCTGTCATTTCAGATAACTCTAGGCTGTGTTATATTGATAGGTGAAGTGAACCAGTACAGTCAAACTTTGCATTGGATTTTGTGCTCATAGCTGGAAAGGCAGATACAAATTTCATAAATGAAAGCTGATTGCAGGTTGAGATATTTCCTTTAGGATGTGGCCACCACCCAGACTTCTCAGGGTTCCTCCCCAAAGATGATGCCCACAAATAAGCTGGAAGCAGTACTGAGAATTCGCCACCCTAATTCCGTCAAACTATGGCACCTAATTGCCTCCTTTTTATCATAAAAAAGAGGTGGGAATGTTATGGCTTTTGTCTCCTTAAGAGGCAAGCCAAGCCCACTCCCAGTGACCCTGCCTGCCTCACCCACCATCTTGAATCTCTGTTCTCTCTCTTAGGCACGCATGTCTCTCTTCCCTCTCCCCCCTCTCCCCTTCCCCCACTTTAAGTAATAAATATCCAATTCTATTCCATACAATATGTCTGCCCACATGTCTCCCACCCACCGCGCACCGCCACTGGGACTCTGCACCTTCGGGGACTTACTTTGCCGCCACACCAGCCCGCCCCGCTGCAAGCGGAACCAGCCCGGGCTCGCAGCTGCTCTGACAGAGATTTTTAAACATTTTGAAAACTGATAACATTTAAAGAGTTCTGCCATTCAGGTCATCACTTGTCTGAACTCATAGAAAAAGTTAAAAAAATTGTCCATATTCAGTATACGGAAAACAAACAACAGCAACAAAAACATCCACAATAAAAAGAGAGGAATCAGAGCCATTAAAGACTGCTCAGTTTTGAAGAACACAATTTGCTCTTCCAAATACCCTTGTCAGGAGGTTCAACTCATCTGTTTTCTCCACTCCAGTACAGTGGAGACTCTCCTCTGGCCTCTGCAAGATCTGTACTCACATGTTCACACCCACAAAACGATACTCACATGAGTTCGGTGTTTCAAAAACTATTCAGAGAATTAAGAAGAGTAAAAGCAAAGAAGTAAGGATCAGATCTAACTTCAAACCCAACAAAGCAAACACAAACTTTGCTTCTACACAGCTAGTAGATGTGGCTGTTATTGGCTTCATCTGGGTTCAATGTACTTTGGGTAGTCCCAATCCTCTCTCCAGATCTGTAGCCTGATCAACATATGGCCTGTACCTTGGGCTGTCTCTACTTGGCACCTGGAACATTTCTCAGCAAATGTTTTATGTTTGTGACATCTTCAATATTTTGAGGTCTCCATTATGAGATTGGCTTTACATTCGCAGTTTTATCAAATGGTTTCTCAGGGTGTTCTTAAAGGAAATCCAAACATGCCACACATGTCCTGACCTCAGCAGCTTTCTTAAATCTTTGTGTAAATCTTCATGATCCCCTCTCTTCTGCTTCTTGCATACCTGAAAATCATAAGCAAGCAGCGCTTCTCGGATTTAACTTGGCTCTGTTCTACCGCAGCTTTAGTGGATCTGCTTCTGGCGACAGCTGGGAATGTATATTTCCTGGGCAATTGGTTTAAAGCTGGAAACCCCTATACTGCTATAGTCCCAGTTTAGCGTCTCTCCTTTCAAATACGTTTGAGTTTTTACCAGAAGAAGTTCAAAATGAGTGGACCATTGCTTTTAGAGTACATTTTCTATTACACTGGTGCAAATTCTCCCGCTTCTATTAATGACAGAAGTGTCATTAGAGATTACAGCCTCTTTGTCTGTAACTGCTCTGCCTGCCACTCAATCCATGTTCATGCTTACAATCTTTTTCTTATCAAATTACACATTTTTGTGCTCCTCCTCTTGCTTTCCCTAAAAATCTCACTAAGCACAAATAACAATGTCCACGCAACAGTCTGCCTGTTGTTTTATCTTGGAATTATTCCACCAAGCATGTTAATCTATTGCTTTTGATTTCAGCCTTACTCAAACTGTCATGTCACTTGCTGAATGTGTTCAGAAGTTTTATCATAACATAAAATGATTGGTCCTGAGTCCAGTTCTTGACAGAGTCCTTGCTTCCATTTGAGATTTCATTAGCATAGTTTTTGCTGTCTATATTTTTATTGATATTCTGGTTTTCCAAACTTTAGACCATTTATCCCATTAAGTTTTCCTTAAAGTTTTCTGACGCTTGTCTACCATGTACTCTTTAAAGTATTCTATACGACTCCTGCAAAAACATTTCCAGGACCAATAAACAACATGGTCAGGTTTATCGAAACAATGATCCTATTTCTCTGCATTTATCTTCTGCATTAATTCATTTTCCCATCATTGTTATTCAATGATACCCCAAAAGCAAGTTAAGAGAAGATGGACTTAGAGTTTGAAGCAATGCCATCCACCACTGTGGTACTGTGGCTAAGGTATGGTGGATGTGGTTATGGCATGGTGTCAGAGGGAGCATGCAGCTGAGAGTCCTCAACAAATTTCCTGTGGAACAAGAAACAAATATGGCACTAAGTGGGACAGGGCTATAAACACAAGTCCCACTCTGCCAAATATCGACATCCATCAGGAATGATTCATACCTCTCCAAAGTTCTGTAGTCTACAACAACAGTTTTACCAACTGGAAAGATGAAAGTCTATGTGAGACATATGCACACCAAATATGGATATCATCGAAATAAATTGTATTAGTCAGAATGTTAAGGCAGCTGGCTATGTAATTATTTCTAAAGTTTGCCCTTAGCTCTGTTGAGAGAGACACATTTTCTTTTCTTTCCCAGTTTATATCAGTTTTAACAACTTACGTGCTAACATTGTTTATTTCTAGGCTGTTAGATCCCTGTAGGATTACACATGCTCTTTTTCTTCCTCAACATCCAACCCTGAGCTGCCAAACAACTATGTGCCCTGCATTAACTCAGCAGGCATCAATCCCTCCATCCCTTCCTCAGCAGGATCTCTCACAAAGGCTATTTAGCCTAGCAGGAAAAAAAAATGTGTCTCTTCACAAGCAGACAGTAACTAGAGCATGTACTTCAGCTCATGGGATTGTAAAAGGTCAAGTTTGCTGTCTGGACATGCTGTATTATAGTAATTACTTCCTTTGGTTTCTCCTCCTTAAATACTATCTGTGGGTTCTACTGAGTCCTGACCTGCCCTCTAAAGATTGCTAGTTCCTGAGTTACTATAACAAGAGTTATGGTACAACCACAAGACAAAGCCAAAAAGAGAAACCCAGTGGAATTAAACCTCCAAAATAGGAAATAGTATAGGAATAAGAAATCAAACCAAGCTTTCTTGTCTTTTCAAGAGTTGACGCTTAGGGCAATGCAGAATTATAACTATGTCAAAATCATTCATTTTTGACTACTAAACACAATATCGCACTTTAACTCTTGTTGATAATAGAGTTAACTTATATCTCAATTGTACAGGTTCTCTAGCTTAGAAAACTTACCTGTAATGCAGATTTGACCCAAGATTTTCTTCAATTATCATGAATCCCTGCGAGGCCGTAAACATCCTTTATTAATTTGTTTGTCTTTTCAAAAATTACATTTGTTTGTTTACTTGGTTGTTTTGAAACAGAATCTTCCTCCGTAGTTCAGGATGGCTTCAACTTCATCATCCTTCTGCTACAGTTACAAGTTTTACTTTTGACAGGGACTTTTAGTTCCCATAACCTTACACCTTGTACCACACCCATCTCTCCATCTCATAGACTTAGAGATTCTAAATATTTTCATGTATCTAAATATCTTATCACTCTCATTTCTTTTCTCTCTGAATTTTGATTTTCCTGGAAGAATGTCTTTTCCTTGGCAGCTCTCCATATCTTTTTCCCTGACTCTCCTTGGCAGAACTCAGCCTTTCAAAATTTACACTAAAAGATTTTCATGGACTGTTTGTTTGAACTGCATTTTAATGTTTGCACATGTACTTCTATTTTTACAATATTTTCACATGCTATCAGATCTCAAATGTTGAACAGTACTATCCCAAAGTTAAATATAATGTCTGTATTACAGCAATGCCTTGGGGAAAGTGACTTCTGAGAAAAGCAAGGCAGAAAGAATTGTATCTATGACCAGTGCACAGAGGTCACATGCTGCTTCCATTCAGAACTGAAAACAGAACAAAGTTAAATGTCACAGTCTTGTATATTTCTTGTTTTGAAATCAATTCTGAAATATGTGCAAAACAACAAAAAGGATATATGGAATGGAGACATGGAGGTAGCTAGATTTCTGTTTTTTGATTATTGAAATTGTATCAGTTGCTTACAATTACCCCTCATGTGTACACACACAGTTTTTAAACCTTTCAGATCAATATCACTTCAGGAAAATATTTTTATTAATAGAAAAACATCTATGCTTCACAGACAAATTTGCAAATATTACCTTATCTATTCTAGCAAGACAGACAGGCTGAAGGCACTATGTTCATGATCCAGATGAACACTTCTAAAAGAAACATGTGTATAGGTGTGGCTGTGTATATGTGTAGGATGATGATCTAGGTCAATATGCTAATTCTTCCCTGAATCCTTTCTTATTTCAAGTACAGTCAATAAACATTACCACCCAGATAAGAGTGACTTTAGGTCATTCTGTGTAGTGTGAAAAAAACTACATATCTGCAGTAGCAAAATTTTTTTCCAGTTCTCTATAGATTGCCTGTCAATTTCTCTTACTCAGTAAAGGATTTCTTTTCATTTTCCTTCTTCTTTGAAGAAGAAGAAGAAGAAGAAGAAGAAGAAGAAGAAGAACTTCTTCTTCTTCTTCTTGATTCTTTTGTTTTGTTTTAAAACAGGGTTTCTCTTCAACTTTTGGATTCTCTCCTAGAACTCATTCTGGAGACCAGGCTGGCCTTGAGCTCATAGAGTGTTGCCTGCCTCTGCCTCCTCAGTGCTAGGATTAAAGACATGTGCCACCACAATCTGGCTCAGTAAGGACTTTCTATAGAACTTCTTGTCTCCAGCCCTGGAAATGTCTAGAAATTAAAATTTTTGAATGTAATTTTCTCAGAATTCAACATATGGTGGAATTTGTGTTGCTTCAAGCTTTTCTTGATTATGTATAATGGAAGTACATATTTCCAACATTGCAACAGGCATGCAGGTGTAGATATGTAGATATGACTGGTACGATTTGAGGAGAACATCAAGGAGTCACCATCCTGTGTTCTTCACCTTAACTCTTTGACACATAGCAGGGAATCTTAGTTATTCAACTCATAACTGTATAATCATAAAGATGCTCTTGTTATGATGTTATCAATTCTGTTTCACTTTCTATCCTTTTTCTCTCTCCTTTTCTTTCTTTTGTACAATCTACCTTGTTTGTTCGACCTTCTTCATATTTGGTATTCTATTCATTCTTAATTGCTACCAATAGAAGTAAATATTTCCACTGGTTTCCTTTTAATCTTTAAAATGATAGCACATTGAAAAACTTTGATGTATAATTGCATATTGATATATTTTTCTATATGTTCCACATAAACTTAACTTATTTCCCCAAAGATGATCTAAGATGTTTATAAATATTATGCCTTAAATTACTTTATGTCCATCAAAAGATAAACAATAAGGATGGAAAAAGCTGTTTTTATAAAAGAATTTTTTTCATTTACAGATTCAAGGATTTTTCACCTATTTTCATTCAGCTTTCAGTACTTGAATTTCCTTCTTATTCTCAAAATTAAAAATTCCAATTCTCTGTCAAGAACCAGGGAATGAGAATATTATTCCTTGGTCAGTTGCAAATTTAAGTTCTTTAATTTTCTCTTTCTCATGAAGCTTTTATCTTTTGTTTTGACAGTTAATTATAATTTTTACAATATTATGACTTATAAATTTGTTATGCCCAATACTGTGATTCACTTAACTGATAGTATAAATCGCACAAATATCAACTGCCAAGTTCTTAAGATCCATTGCTTTATTCAGTGAGAAGTTAAACCATATGCTATTAAAACAAAGATGGATACTGAAATGAGATTATCCTAAATTATCAAAGTGACGTTTGATTTTAAGTGCATAAGTTATAGTTAGAAAAGCAATTGAGATAAGAAATAGTCATAGAGAAGGTGATGACTATAGGGAACCCATTACTGTTCATCTGTGTATCGCCACGTGGCTGTCGTTTACCGACAAGGTTGCAGCTGGCATCTTGTGTCTTTCCCCTCTGTCAGCTCCATGGCATCTCCTTGACTCTACCTTTTCTCTCTGAACATTAAGTTTAGTTTTCCTTACCTTACCTGTAGTCTGCCCTGCCAGGCCCAAGACAGATTCTTTATTAACCAATGGTATTCACAGCATACAGAGGGGAATCCCACATAATCTCCTCTTTTTGTTTAAATAAAAAGGAAGGCTTTAACTTTCACATAGTAAAATTACATATAACAAGACAGGTATCAATCAAGAATTATATCTACAATATTTATATCTACTTTATCTATTATTATTACTAATGAAAACTATAATTATAATTGTCTATTATTAAGCTCCATTAAAGTCTTCAGAAGGATATAATATTACCTAGGGAAATAGGAAGTGCATTATAAGCAACTTCCAAAATTCTAGAATTGACAGAGATATCTCACTGCCTGGACAGTCACCCAAGGTTTTTCTGTATCTTTGAAGAATCCATGTTCAGCCTACAGGCCCATAGTATCCCCAAGACTTTTCCATGAAGCAGGAAATTTGAAAATCTGATGGACTTTGTGATGGCAAATTTAATCAGTTGCTTTCTTCTCTGTCATACAGAATGTCTGGCAGACTCTTTCTTGAAGCAGTAACCCTGAAGGATGTTCTTACCTTTGGGCAAGTTTAGCAGTCATTTCTCTGTAGGTCCTGTATGTTTACTCCATACAGCATAACATCAAGCAGTCCAGGCAAAGAGCAGTTTCTTGCCCAAATGGCTAACAAACTGCATAAGGAGACTCTTTGATGCCCATGATCCTCTTGACTGTGGACACTGGAATGATGTAGCTATGATCTATCATGCCAGCAGTTAATAGAAACTGAGTAGAGAGACTCTTGATGTCTTTTTATAGGAGACAAAGAATGACACCTATATTTCTGCCCTATGTTGTTGATTTCAGAATCACAGCCTCAAGAGCTGTAAGTAGGAAAGCTTCTACTTTTTAAGGTGGCCTGCTTTGTAGTTCTTAGTGATGTCAGAGTTAGGAGTCTAACACATTTACTCAGTTTTTAAATATATTATTCTTTAATCTGTGTTTTGCTTAAGCATGATGTATGTGTGTGTATTAGTCACTGTTGTTTTACCATGACCAAACAACCTGAGAGAGGGATATTTTATTTTGGCTTACTGCTTTAGAGTGTTTAATTCCTAATTTGTCCCTCTAGTATAACAACAAAACATTTTGGCACTAGGAATGTAGGTAAGGAGTATTGTTCACCTCATGCTTCAAGAGAAATCAGAATGAAACACACAGAGTGGCCAGGGATAACAAATCAATAGAACCAGCCTTAGTGATACAACCCCTCTAATTATATAAAACTTCTTAAGGGTCCCAAAACCTCAAAAAACAGACAGGCAATCCGGGGATCAATCATTCAAGGTGGGGGGGGGGCATCTCCTACTGAATTTGTAAAAATCATTTCAGTGTTGAACTACATTTAAAAAGTGCTTATGGGGACAGATGCAGGGATCCACAGCCAAACACTAGATGAAGAGAGAGCCCAAGTTGCAGGTCTCTGTTGTGTCCTTTCCCTTGGAGCTTAGGAACAGTCTAGAGGAAGAGAGGAAGATTCTTGGAAGACAGAGGAGTCAAGGGTACCAAGTGAGCATGGTCCAGGTATCAATTAAGCAAGGCACATGGAGGATCACAGATACTGAAGTGGCAATCACAGTGCCTATGTGGACCCGCACTAGGTCCTCAGAATATATGTTATAGTTGTTGGATTGGTGTTTT
Organism: Bramus lutescens; assembly: GCA_001685075.1. Classification (NCBI taxonomy): domain Eukaryota; kingdom Metazoa; phylum Chordata; class Mammalia; order Rodentia; family Cricetidae; genus Bramus; species Bramus lutescens. Next base: position 130,033 of record LOEQ01004611.1, read on the forward strand.
GGGGATATGCCTGAGAGTAGAAGTGGGGGGTATCTATGACACTTTTGTCAGCTTTGGGAACCCTTTTCCTCCTACTGAGTGGCTTCACCTAGACTTCATGTGAAGGTTTGTGTCCGGTTTTTGTATCTTGTTTTGTCATGTTTGGTTGATGTCCCTGGGAGACCTGCTGTTTTCTTGTGGAAGACAGAAAGCATACAGAGATTTGATCTTGGGAAGAGGGAAAGTGGGGGGAGCCATGAGAAGTGGAGAGAGAGGAAGCTACAGTTGGGATGTGTGTATGAAAGAAAAAATAAAGATTAAAAAATAGTGCACATGCAAACACACAAAAGAAGGAAAGAAAGGCTTGTTGAGTCCAAGCTAAGTTCAAATCTAGTGTTAGATACTTGAGAATTGTATTTAATGAAGATTTTAAATGCTATTCTAGCACAAATAACTATTTACATTGTGTGTGTGTGTGTGTGGTGTGGCATGTGCATGTATGTACAGTGGGTACCAGTTTTGACTGACAGTCTTTATTTAAATATGCAAGTAATAATCTTCACCACCTGTATTTGAAAGTGGTACCTTAGTATTTATTGCCTGGAATATTGCATCTCAAATGTTCTTTTCACTTGTACCATGTGCAAAACACACCCCTGCTTCTCCCGAAATTTCCCTATCACTAATCAGCGGAATCAATGTCAAATCTATTTTTGTTTGCATTCCTTAACCACTACATCCAGCCCATCTGCACAAAATATCTTGTCTGTGCTACATTGATATCCTACATTCATCTTCATCATTGCCGCCCAACACCTAACACATTGGTATGCAATAGGCTTTTAATTTGTTTTCTGGCTTCTGTTATTGCAATTTCCCCGAGTTTAATATTTAAGTACTTATTACAGCACTCCTTTTAAAACCAATCTTGAACCCATCTTGATGCAACCACAATTATGTCAGAAAGAAAAAAAATAACATTAAAAATAAATTTAAGCAATCTCTATCAGTCTATCTAGCTGAAAAGAACACAATAAGAAAAAAAAAGTACTTCATTCTGAAGAGGTTAGCAGATCCAAAGAGGATACAAGAAATAAATGCTAGAACAGTTAGTAAAATCAAAAAGCCACACGCCAGTAGCAAGTAAAAGAAATTAGTAAACACACATAATTATTAACTCTCAATATTAACAGTATCATTCATGCAATAAAAAGTCATAGACTAAGGGAGTGTATCAGAAAATAGTATCTACTTTCTACTGCATTCAAGAAACACACAACATATATATCACCCTGGGAAAAAAGAAGGAAAAATTTATTTCCAGCAAATAGACACAAGAAAGATGCAGCAGGTATGAATATTTAAATATCTGACAAAGAAACCTCACACCAAAACTAATCAAAAGAGAGAGGGAAGGACACTACATACTCATTAAAGGAAAAGATGATAATACAGTTCTAAATAGTTTTGCATAAAATTCAAGACAATCAACTTCTAAAAGAAAGACTGCTATGACTATAATCATATATTGACCCTAATGATATTTACCAATGATAATGGATAACTTAAGAACCACATCTTACCAATAAATAGTGCAACAGTGCATTCAGATAAAAATTAAGCTCAGTAACTCAGAAGACACATATCATAAATCAACAGGACTTAACAGAGACCCAGTCATTTGACCCTAACCCTAAAAATATCTCCTTAGCCTAAATCAGTATTTAGTACAAAATAGTTTCTTAGTGAATAGTTAATAGATCTGTATGCAAATACAAACAAGGGAAAAGCAAACACCAGTAACATCAAAAATAAAAGAAATAAAAAATACTCACATTTGTTGCATGATTATTCTTCATATTCTGATATATAATGCTCACAGGAGGAGCTGGATAATAACATAGGCACAAAAAAGATTGAGGTCAAAAGAACTGGGAAGACACTAACTCAAATGAGCGGAAGTCATGTCCATTTGCGTCATGTAATTTCACCTTTGCTGTTTGGCTCTAATTCTTGAGAGAAATTTTATTACACAATCTCCAAAGCATTTTTGCTCCATCTACGAATGATTGAAAATTCTATTTCTCTTTTTTTTCTGAACTTCTATCATTGTCTCTGTCAGAGTATACACTCATTCTCTTCTTCCATGGCAAATTTTGATTATTATGAATATTTTCTCAATTCGTGGTGATAAAAATCCCTCGGTTTCCCTAAGTTTGGCTGTGGGAGATATCGCTCCAGCTTTGTCCAATCAGTTGAGCATCCCTTTTATCTTTGCTAGTTTGTTTAAAACCATGAGCTCTGTTTAAAGAAAATCTTTTTCCTACATCACTTTATTCTAAATAAACTTGCCTTTTTCCAGTCATTTTAATGGGACCATACCTCTTTTACTTGACTATATCCCATGGAAATAAAATAAGTTATTAATTCAGTGTCACTGAAGCTTCTGGACTCGTCCATTTTTACATGCAGTGATTTGAGAGGAAGTTTTGAGGAAGTGTGGGTTTGACTCAATGCCCATTTAATCATTTTATAGTATTAGAAGAGGTTCCCATGTTTCTACTTATAAGGCCTAATATTTTAAAATATAAATCAGTGTGTTAGATCAGAGACAATCAATGGATAAATAATTTGATGACAAAAATAAGACAAATTATTTAAATATTAATAAAAGAAATTAAAAAAGAGAGATATTATTTTCTGAGTTTAGTGATATTCTTTTATGAATGCAATGGAAATACATTGAAATTTCAATTTTTATAAAACTTTAAAATTTTTAAAATTTATTTTAGTCAAATGTTGTTTGTATATATTACATAAAACAACAAGTTTTTAAAATTATTGCTAAATACTTTAAGCTTCATGTTAAGATCATAGTTTTTGCCTATAGAAGGAGAAAAAAAGTCCATCCAAAATATGATAGTAATTTTCCTTTGATCAGTTCAAAAGTATAATGTGTGTAAAAATGTTTTCAGGAGTAGTTGATATACCAAATATTCTGCCTTAATTTGTGAATACAGTCTGTATGTTTTCAATATATGAACATGGTAACATTGACTTCCTTGATAAAGCTTTGATTTTCTACAGACAAATAGCATTCACAAATGGTAGCATCAAAAGTCATGCTCATTATTTCTGAATAATATGGACATGCTTCTACCAAATTCTTTTTGGTTATTAACATGCTTCAGGCTCATACCTTGAAATATTTAAATTTCTAATAGTCATGAAAGCAGCTTTGGATAATATAGAGATTATTCTTAGAAAAATTACATTGGAGAGTTGTGCAAAATGTAGATTTTCTTCAACAATGAAGACAGACACATCCAAGAAAGGTGGACTAAAGAACTAGAAAATCAAGTATAAAGTGCCTCAAATTTAATGGAATTTAATTTTCCAGACAATAATCTCTGTATCAAATGCTACCAAAGAATGCTACTTGAGTTTCTAAAGAATTCCATACTAAATTAAAAATTAGTATTTAGACATCAATCAGCATTTAAAGGCTAATTTGCCTTATTTTCTCCATTTATGCAGATGCATCTCTTTTTTCTTTTTCTGTTTTTTTTTTTGCCTTCTAGGTTCAGGAATTCCTTCTCTATAAAGATACCAGCTTTGCATTGATTGACATAGCATGATGCTACTAGTCATAAGACACTTCTCTACAGCCAAAGAATGACATATGCCATCATATTTGTTCCTGTTTGTTCCAAATCTCCCAGTGTCTTTCATAGCTCATCTTCCAATCACAAAAAGAACCTCCTCTCTTTAATGCTACATTATTTCATTAAGTCAAACACACTACCTTAAAATTGTGAAAGAAAAATAATGGTAGATACTGGAGTCAAAGGTGAGCAAACATAACTCCATGTGAAATTGGTGTCTTCTTCACACTGATTCAGTGGAGGTCATTTTAAATTGGTTATCTTCATCTGCACAACATGGATGTTACCCCATAATGCTTCAGCGTGCATGCTTTCTAATGCAAGCTCATGATATTGTCAGGCTAAAAGCCACTTCATGCATGGCTTTGCTAATAAGTTGGGTATGTAATCAGGTTTCATATCACCTATTCCGGGAGTATATCATTTACCCTCACAAGAAGACACAATGGGTAATGGCTAGAGAAAGTGAAGTATCATTTTAATGACTGTCCAACAGAGATATGACAGGTACAGTGGATTGAATGAACATTAAATAATATTGCTCATTTTTTTGTACTGTGTTTCCTCCATGGGTATAGTTGAAGAGACTGTGAAGTGTTGGAAACACTATAAATACCACATATTTAGGACTTCTGCTCTTCTCTCCCTTCTCTGTCTTGTCCAAATGTCCTGTGGTTTTCTTTAGTGACCAGTTATTGTCACTATCATTGTCAGGTTTTCTTGATGGTATATGAAGAAGAAACCATTTTTTTCATAAAAGAAGCTAAAGAAAACAAGCATAATCTGACATGAGAAAACAAAACCAAAGGATAGATCCAAGAACAACTTAAATATATTTATCATTTTCCAGTAGAAAAAAGAAACTCAGATTTTAAAAATACTTTGGTCTTGTGTCTTTTTGCAAGAGGAAGAGGGATATTTACTTTTCCCCAAGGAATTATCACGCTTCTAACAAGGATAAATATATAATTTATAAGCCAACAGTGTAGAAAGCAAGGCAAGAAAAACAAGTGAAGATGGTGCTTTTCTCACTTTTTCAAGACACGATTTCTGCGTAATAGCCTTGGTTGTCTCGGGACATAAATCTACATTTCAGACTGGCTTCAAACTCATAGATATCCACCTGACCAAGTTCTGGAAGTAAAGGCATATGTCCTGTCTCACTCTACTTAATTTTTGAAGCATTAAAGAAAAATAAAAGTTTTTACTTCGTAATCATCTCTATGGACAACTAAGAAACAGAAAAGGGTTTTTAGAAAGCTATTCATAATAAAAATTTTATAAAATTTAGAGTTTTAGCAGCTAATGATATTCTCTAGTCTGCCAGACTCTTTCCAAAATCATCTGATTTTCTAAATGACCAGTAATCCTAAATTTTGTCACTTCTACTAACTTGTAGTTCAAATAGTTGTCTTTTTTATACATGTATTTTAAAATGTGTTTTTCAGTAAGATTAACTTCATAATCCTAAAATATTTATACTGTTATAAAGGGCTAAAAGCTCAATAATCTGGTATGACTATAAAACAATACGATTTCAGGATCTATAAGTAGCATATATTCTCTTGCATGTCAGTGTTTCCTTATTTCTGTGTATATGATTCCCAAAGTAACATACTTACAAACTTTGAATTGTTTGATTTGCCATTTTATATATAATAAAGTAGTTAATGAAATAAAGCNTTATCATTATTATTCTACACATTTCCTTTTTCAGATCAAGGACAGTAGTACTCAATGTGATGTGGTCTGTTTTATCTTTTAAGTAAGTATTATACAATATATATTACGAGGCATTTAGTGAGTTTCTGCGAAAACACAGTATCTGGAGTTATGTCTTGTAGTAGAAACTATTCAAATGCAAGATGGTAGTTCTACATTACAAGACATGCCCTGACACAGAAACTGAGACTTAGAGATGAACACATTATAGAAAGTCTGGGTTAATTTCAGTTTTATTTTATTTACGAACTAGAAAATAAAGAACAGGGGTTAACTTATAAGAGTGTTGTGGGATGGAGCTAGAAAACAACATTTTGAGTGAAAGACAATAATCACATGTTTGATTTCATGTTTCATGAATGTTTTTTTAAACATAGAGAAAAGAAAACCAGCCTACAAATCACATCCCAGAGAACTTAGACAACAATGAGGACACTAAGAGAGACATACATAGATCTAATCTACATGGGAAGTAGAAAACGACAAGATCTCCTGAGAGATTTGGGAACATGGGGACCTTGGGGAGGGTTGAAGGGGAAGGGAGAAGCAGGGAGGAGAGCAGAAAAAAATGTATAGCTCAATAAAAATAAGGAAAAAAGGACTGTCGTGGGATTTGTCTGAAAATGTGTATACTGCTTTCATCACAGTATCTTACATAGGATATGAGTTTGAATCATTATGCTTATTTATCTTGTAAATTCTTGACTTTGAAAAACCACTATATGTGTGGTGACCATGAAACCAAAAACACAGAATATAGATATATAATATTAATATATATGATAGATTATATATGAATATATACATATATATCATATGTATGTTATATATATGAAAAAGAATAAAAAGAATAGATCAAAATGTGCAAGTTTCTAAGTGTGGTTATTAAAGTTTTCAATAAAAAATAGAGCTCAACAAATATCAACAAAAACCAACAAACAAACAAAAAAGCCAGAGGCTAAATTATATTACAGCCCAAGATGCTTGAATTCAAAGGATTTCCAATATTTAACAGAGAAGAACACAGCTTGAGTCACACTGACACACACATGTGCTTCTATCTTTTCAAGCTTCCTAGGTGGCTGAGCTGCCAGACCAATTTAGTGTGGAATATCTGGAAGAAATTTGAAGGAGCAGGCACATACTAGATGACAATTGTTAAATTTTTCAAGATTTATTTTGCTTATTTATTTATTTATTATGTATACAATATTCTGTCTGTGTGTATGCCTGCTGGCCAGAAGAAGGCACCAGACCCCATTCCAGATGGATGTGAGCCACCATGTGCTTGCTGGGAATTGAACTCAGGACCTTTAGAAGAGCAGGCAATGCTATTAACCTCTGAGCCATCTCTCCAGCCCCTTCAAGTTT
>LOEQ01004611.1:145153-159502 GCA_001685075.1 Bramus lutescens
TATTAACCAATGAAAGTAACACATAGACAGATGACCCTCCTACATCACATAACCCCTTTAAGACTGCAATATTGACATAGGTAGCAGGTCAAGGTCCAGGCTGTACTGTGACAGATTATTCAACTCTACTAATATGTAGAAGACTAGAAAAATGCAAACAAACTTGTTAGGTGTCTATCTGAGGAAAACCAGTGGCTAGTGTGGTAGCAAAAAAAAAAATACCAATTGTCCTTAGTCAATATTTCATTAGTATAATGAGAGATATGTAGCAGGTGGGGTTGTTTCAAAATATCAAAGCCAATGGAAAGACACATATCCTACTAGAATTTTTGAAAACTAAACTGAAAAGACTTGTGACTTTCATTTGTGGCATTTGGGATTACCGAACTTTGACATTGGTTTCTGAATCTCAGTGCCCAGACAAATCAAGTTGCAGTAACTTGGGAAGGGTGTGCAGTTGCTAGAAGAACAATAATGTTTGCTCTTTCTGCTTTTAGACACTGCCTTGAATTTTGCCTGTTGTCACTGCAGAATTATCTGGAACTTGGTCGTTACTGTTATTTAGAAGCAAACAAGTTCTTAAAAATTGTACCAAAGTAAAGGTCATTTACAAAATATCCACTAAAGTGAAATACTGTCCTTGGTTTCTAACTTCATAATATTATATTATGTCTAAAATGATCTACATTCATACATACACACGCATACATACATACATATAATCCCATATATATATGTACACACATATATATTCACACATACATATATAGATTAAACAAAGACAATACTGTGTATCTTGAGAAATACCTTCTTCATTATAAGATCATAATTGAAATAAAATGTGCTTGTACTAGTTTACTATTATTCAAAAATGTTGCTAAATGCACTTCTTGTTAGTCTTTAGTGTAATAATGTCTGATGTCATAGCACTTTCCTTTTAATAATTGAGGAAGCTGTGATATTTAAAACATTGTCTGGGAAGTTAAAAATAATTCTTGCAACCCCTTAGCTCTGGCAAGTGTTCTGCTGTAAGACTGCCACCATCACAGAAGATTAGATAAAAAACCATTTCCATTTGAATGATGAGATCTTTCTCTTCTTCCATTATTAAAAACACACAATTCATTTGAAATGCACAATTGTATTCAAATGATTATTCATGGATTTCAAGGCAATGTTTACTTAAAAATGCAGTATCTATTTTCACTTCTAAATGTGTTGAAATGTGTTCAGATTGAGTGTATCTGTTAGAAGAGATAGAGACTTTGCAACATTCTTCTCTTGTCTAAAGCAGCTCACTGGCATTTACAACAGCACTAAAGAATCTTGCTTGATTTTCTTTTGTCCAAGTGGAGTATAACTTCTGATTACCTCTTTAGGGAACCTGCACATTTTCTCTGTATGCAGCCTGCAAGTGGGGGTTGCATACATTCAGAAATTGTCATTCACGTGCAGCCGGCAAATACTGAAGAGCGTGAGACATAGAAATTTATCTAGGCACTGAATTTGACTGATGTTTATTCAGAAATAATAGCCAGAAATCAGAATGGAAATAACACATCTCCATATTTGCATGAATGAACTTAGAAAAGGGGTACGAAACCAGAATGAAGCGAAAGGAAATTGCACACAGTCATGATGTGGACATGAATAGAGGCCTTAGTGTCTAAGGAGCACAAGTTGTCATACAGAACAGACACAGTTGCATCCTACAGCCCACCCTTGTCTACATCTCAAATACATGAGCTTACAAGTCCCAAAGGAAATGAGAAACAGTTGCAAGCTCAGAAAGGCTAGGTGTATTAACTGAAAATGAGTATGAAAAATAAAAAACCAACAAACTTACTGTTTCTAAGTCTTGCTTGGGCAAAAACTATTTTCTTTTCAGGTGAGAGGTAAGAAATTTTTTATTAATAATTCAAAAATTATAGGTAATAGAATTATGTTGCCACTGAAAATATCAAGCTTGACCTTCTGAGAACTTTAAACTCAGTATACATACTTTCTATCTTCTTGATGTATAGTTATAGTATGATTATGTATATAATTGTGTGTGTGTGTGTGAACACGTATGAAGTATAGAATGCATGTACAGGGAACCATGTATGAGGAAGTCAGAGGATATGAGCTGGCATCTATTATTCGCCACTTTTCATTTTGAGTTAGTGTCTTTTTGAATCTGAAATTCAAGGTTTTGGAAGCTGGCTGGACAGTGAGCTTTCTGAATTTGTTTTTCTCTGTTCCCTACTGCTGGATGCCTGCCATGTTCAGCTTCTTAGCAAATGATAAAGATCTGAAGGGCAGCTCTCTTGTTTTGACAGGAAGTCCTCTTTCCACAGTGTCATCTCACCAAACCTTATCTGATTGATATCGATATTAACTTGTTTTATGTTATTCTTATGGCAACATCCATTGTTTAATACCTATGCTTAATGACAAGTTTATTTTAATGCAAAATTGCCACCTAAAATAGTAATTCTTGCCAATAAGTTATTTCACGTTAATCTCATTTTTATGAGCTACATATTTAAAGTGCTCAGTAGGTATTTAATGACTGCTATTATATTAAATCTTGTGTAGGAACATTTGCCTGTAATCAGTTGGGGGCCTAAGTTCAGACTAAGAAGCTTGGATATGTTTAAAGGATCTTTTTAGTGTACTTGCTGGTTGCTTATGTGAAAGGACCTAATTCACACAATTCTCTTTATGCAAGTTGCAGGCTTTCTTTCAGAGTCTCTCATATACTGGACTAGCGCTTTACCAAACACAATGTAACATTTGCCTTTGAGTGACTTGTCTGCGGTATATGTCCTAGAGACATAACAAAAACATAGACTCTCATTCCAAACCTAAGATATCAGAATTTGTATTTGTGAGGATCACCCATTCTTCCTGGAATTTGAGAAGCCATGATCTAAATGATTCTGTCTGTACCTGAATTTATGGTTGCAACTGATGCTTGTAGTCTAGCAGTGTTACAATGGTGCAGAGGTACCTGTTGATGACAGTCATCCCTCTCTTGGAGCCTCAAGAATGTTGATGAGGCATCAGTGTTTACCACGGGTCCTTCTGCTGAAGAGCCTGAAAAACGATTCCACATTAAAACAATGTCACTGGAAAGCTAGGTATGGTGGAACATGAGCACCACCCTAGCATTCAGCAGGTTGAAAAGGAGTACCGTGTGTTTGAGGACCAAACTGAGCTTCATAAGGATGCTCAGTCTAGATGTATATATAATACCAAAGTAGCAGAAATATCTATTTGCTAGAAATATGAAGGGGGAAAGTGTATGCCTTTGCAAAAAATCAACCAAATGATAGATCACGTGAAAGAAAAGATCAGTTCCCAAAGTTTATGCCAAAGGAAACCTCAAGAGGGTAATTGTAAAGAAGGACAATTTGGAAAGCAGAATGAACCTGAAAAATGATAAATTACATTTTTTCACATTCAACAGAAGCTGTACAAGCAATACTCACACAAAACTAAATGTTAGCCAAATCTTGAAACAATGTAATTGTGAAGCAAGGATATTTATTTGCTTTTCAAATATGATTGATTGCTGATCTAATCAATGTGTTCTAATGGCTCACGTCACCCCAATGACAATGGATTTGTAACATGATATAATTTAGTGTTTTCTTCCTTTTTCAGCATCAGTTAGTTCCAGGTTCCAAGTGTTTTAGAAGGACTATATACGATACGATCTTACATAAGATAAGAATTTCATTTCTGGAAAAGGTTGATGAGCAATCAACTTGTTCACACCAACATTTTCAGTGTCATGGCATTTTCTATTATAGTCACTAATATCATAGAATTATGGTCTGGAGACCAGTAAAGAACACACAACAGACATTTATGACCTGGTAATAATTTCTTCATGTAGTGCATAATGTTTAAACAGTACAAATTTTGTGTAAGAATCAAAATGTATCCAAGGCATTTTGCAATGTACAAAATAGAAACACAGAGGAGGACACTTTCCTGGCTGGAGTTATGCATCTATTTGCTATCCATATGGCAACATCATAGGCATGGTGGGGGTCAACGGGAAGCACTCACACAGCATATTTAAACTACAGTGAGTAGTGAATCTGTAAAGAACACGTGTCTACTGATAATTAATAAAGCATCTGAGAGAAGATGCCCATAGTCTTTCTGCAGTTATGTGAGCTGGTATTCATGAATGACAAAAAATTCCTCCCAGTTTTCACCATGCATTCACAAACAGTTTTGCAGTCATACATTCTGTACCTCTCAGCCAACTTCTGTGCAGTTAGAATAATTGTCCAAAATACCTGAAGTTTCATATAAGGATTGACACCCTCATTTCAATATTATATTATATTATATTTATGTAAATTCTTATCTCTACTAATTATAAATGCTATTTTATCACTATAAATTGTATTATTTTGAGATTATTTCGACTTTAATTCTTGCCCTTCTTTCTTAATGCCTCAAACTTTTACTGTTCAAAAGCAGAAAGACAAATTAAAATATAGTCAGTTTCATAATTTTCTCATTACAGTATTTTTTTATAAATTCTGTAAAAGAAGTGGGAAATGAGTGTATTTAGCTGGTAAAGGCATGATGTGTGTGCCATCTTTTGGGGAAAAAGTTTAAGGAGGGATGTGATACTCACAGAGCCTGTCAGGGCAGGAAATTGAACTAAATCTCTAGAGTGCCAGGGCCAGTTCTTCAGGATAAATATAAATCCACAATCTAGCAGGCTCCAGATGAGAAACAGGCCCCAGGCTTCTCCTGACAAATTTCATTAGCCATCTTTCTGATCACAGAATAACACCTAAGGAAAAACATGTATGTCACCAAACAGGTGGGAAGGGAAAAGAAAAAGTTCTCAATCATATTTTCCCATAGTTTATGTAAAAATAAATACAACCTAATATACATTGAATTAATAGCTAAAAATGTTTAGCTTTACTTGTTTTCTGGAATTAAGGAATCCAGTCAAGTTTAAGCTTTTCTTCTTTCATTCATTGTCACTGATTCTAAATTATAAATCCTTGGGAAAAAGGCATCAGTGAAAGAACTGTGATAATCTTTGGGTCCTCCAAGGTCAAATAAGGGATTATTTATGCAGTGTTACTTTGGAATATGTCATTGACTGGCTTTGATTAAAAATCCACTAAGTCCCTGAAAACCAAAGATCAAACATAATCTGCAAACATAAGGTAAACATTTGTCTTCTTTGTTTTTATGCATCTTAAGTTTCCATGTATTCAAAATGTAAATCAGACCAGGGATGTGGTTCGGTGGAGAATGATTGCCAACCATGACCAAGGCCGTAGGTTTAGTTCCTAGTGAGGAAGGAGAAAGGACAGGAAGCACGGTATAGTCAATTATGATCAACTTCTTATTTTATGTGAACTTGCACTAATAAGTAATAATTAAGTCAGGCTTACTGTGTGAATGGTCACTCTTAGATTAAAAACTGATAGTGCTGTAAGTCTCTCATAAAACCCAATGCTTTCTCTGAGTCTCCACAGGTGTAAATTTTCTCAAGAAAACAGAATAGCAGGGATCAGTAATGTTCTTGGGTCTCAGGTATTCAAGCCAGTGATGGAAGAACATCCAGAAGTGTTCAATAGACCACACAACCATTTAAGCAGGACTTACACGGTCTCACAGGGACTTAAGTGACAATCAAAGAGACTTCATGTGTTTGCACTAGGTTCTCTGCTTATATGTAATAGTTATAAAGCTTGCTGTTCTTGTGGGACTCCTAACAGTGGGAGTGTGTGGGTGGGTGTCCTTGACTGTTTTCTCAGCTCTTTGAACTCTTTTCGTCCTGCTGACCAGCCTTGATATGAGGGTTTTGTGCCTAGTCTCATTGCATCTTGTTATACCATTCAATTGATATTCCTGGAAGTCCTGCTCTTGGCTGAAGAGAGATGGAGAGAAAGTAGATCTAGAGGAGAGGAAAGGGGGAGAAGGGTGGAGGAGAAAGGTGGGGTACCAGTCAGTATATATTGTATGAGAGGAGAGTTTATAAAAAAAGACTTACAATATCATTTGGAAATAGTTTGAAGTAACTTCATCTAAGGATAGCATCAAATGAACTGCAAAATAAAAAGATATAAAGGTTTTTATTAGAGATGAATTGATTAGGGATTAAAATAGGATTAAACGCATTTAGCAGCTATGTAATCCATATTAGCAATATTTCCCAAAAGCATAAGGCATTTACCTTTGGAACAGTATTGATTGTATCCTGATAACAGTATAATATATATGCATTCCAAATTCCTTGTTAAGATGTCGAATCTTACAACATTATTTATAACAGAATATAATAGCTGTCATTAATATTAATGTTGAGTGACAGTATTACCTTTCAACCATGGAAAGAAAATGTCTCAATATTGAAATAAAATATGTGTATTTTGTATGGACAATGTCCAGAAAGCACATAAAATTATCTCTATGCCTAGGCCAGTATTGCATGTAAGTGTGTGTGTTTGCATTTTCTGTTCGTTTATATTTTAGATAAAATCTCACCATATAACTCTGGCTGGCCTGAAACTTGTTTGTAGACCAGGAAGACTTTGAGCTCCCAGAGATTTGCCTGTTTTGCCTCCTGAATGCTAAGATTAAGAATGTGTGCCACCATGCCTAGTCTACTTTACAATGTATATATACAAAGACACACATTCACACGCATGCACAGACACACATACATACACTCACACTAAATTAAATCTTAAGAATTGTGTACATTATATTATGCCTTACTCCCTAGACACCTCCCAGTTACAACACTTTTCCTACACATCCAATTTTGTATCCTCTTTTTTTATTTTTTAATTTTATTTATTTCTATTTATAAACCCTACCTTTTCTCATTTTACATACCAATCTCACAGTCCCTACTCTCTCCCTTCCTGCCCCCTCCACCTTCCTTCCCCATCTCACCCCTCATTCACTCCTCAGAAGGGTAAGGCTCCCATTTATGGGAGTCAACAAAGTCTAACACATTGCACTGAGGCAAGACCAAAGCCCTGACCACTATATTTAGGCTGAGCAAGGTATCCTGCCCAAAAGAATAGGTTCCAAAAAGCCAGTTTGGAGGGATACCTTGCTTAGCCAAATTATATTGGGAGGGAGGTCTTTGGACCTTCCCCAAAGCGATGTGCCTTACCCTCTCTGAGGAGTGAATGTGTAACTGTTTGCTTGATTCGGGAAACAACCAGGCCAGCTTAAAAGTAAAAATTTATATTTTTAATTGTTATAAGGGGAAACTCATGCCACAAGAATGGAAAGTCTGAGTTCTGCTGTGTCTGGCAGGAATCACCCAGAGAGAGCAACCACCTGGTCCTTCCTAGTTTTTCTTCCTGGGCTCCAGGTAGCCACACCCTAACTAGGTTCCACTTCTTAAAGGTGATTGGTTAACAGAGCTTCCCCTATCACCAATGGGGGTGGGACAGGGGGCAGGTGGAGGAAATGGGAGGAGGGAAGGGAGAGGGAACTGGGATTGGTATGTAAAGATGAAAAAAATCATAGTTTGTTTTCTTTAAAAAAATAATAAAAATGAAAATGTGGTACTTATTTATTTATTTTTTTATCTTTTTATTAAAAATTTCCACCTCCTCCCCTCCTNGTCCAAAGAGCAGTCAGGGTTCCCTGCTCTGTGGGAAGTCCAAGGTCCTCCCCTTCTCCGTTCTTGGATTGGTGACTAGCTTACCTTGTTGAATGCATTGAATTCATATGCACAGCCAATCTCTTATTATATATATTCCTATACTAATGGGTTGGAGGATTAATATTGAGAAAATATCCATCCTACTAAATGCAATCTGCAGATTCATTACAATCCCCATGAAAATTCCAGTGTGTTCTTGAAATAAATTAAAAAACTTTTCTTAAATGTCTTATGATAAGAAAGAGAACAAATATCAACAAAACAACCCTAAGTAATAAAAAACTCAACAAAAAGAAATAAAAACTGGCTAGAGCTACCACTGTCCCAGATTTTAAATTATTCTACTGAGTTATAGTAACAGAAAGAATGGTACCAGCATGAAAGGGCACAGTCATCAATATAACTGAAGTCTGATATGTCAGTTAACACTCTACAACCCCTTGACAAATGTCCCCAGTACACTGAAGAAAAGACAACCTCTTCACCCAATGGTCAAACTGCATTCAGAACAGAACAATGAAACTGATTTCTTATCTTTCATATGCACAAAAGTGGGACTCCTACATGGTTATATGTGTTATCACTTATCTCTGTGTGAGTGTCCGTTCTTTTCCCCACAGATGAAGCATTCCTTGAAGTACCAAGTATTGCTCGTAAGCATCCTAATTAGCATTTAAAATAAGAAATTAACATTTAACAATACAGAACAATTTTTTAATTAAAAAGATTAATCATTCCAGAATTTTAACTTGAAAAGTATAAAGTAAATCCATAAGAATAACTGAAAAGGTGACAGACACCTTTTAAAGGCTATTTTACCATTTCCAGAGAAAAGCAAGTCTATGTCATAAGAGATAGAGAGAGAAGATGTGGGTAGACAAAGTAGAAAATGGCAGATCTAGGATCCATTTATCATACTAGTGCAGAAACCAAAGAGAGCAGAAGGAAAAAATGAAATTGGTTTAAAGAGAGGCCTAAATTGTTGATTTTTTGTAATTTTAGGGAAGCTTTATTTTTTTAATATCCAAAATTAGAATAAGCTCATTTATAGAACTTAACTGTAAGATCAAGAAGCTTTCTTTTCTTCTTTCTTTTTTTTAACATAGTCTTGGAGAAAATAGTGCTTGGAGGAAGCAGTCTTTGCACTACTGATTCGCTAAGAAGAAGGCAGAATTTCATTTCCTAGTTGTGTTTGACTTTGGGTCCATCCCAGCTTCTTGCTAGCAGACGGTTACTCTTAGAATCTGCTAACAGTTGGCCTCTAGTGTCCAGTGAGAGGCAAAGGCAGGGAACTGATGGAAGATGGCAGGGGAGGAGACACGAAAGAAAACGGTAGAGGCATTCTGTCTGTTCCGTTGTACTGAGAGCTACTCAACAGAGGCAGCACCACCTGCAGTTTCCCAACTAGAAAGACTAGGTCCTTAAAATTGCCTTGACATCTATGCAGCACTACCATTTCCTCTTCCTTCCTGCCTATGCATGATGGGCAGTTGCTGCTCTTTCCTTCCTCAGCTTGTTTGCCACCTGGCTAAGCTACTCTGTCTCTTTATTACGCTACTCAAACTATCTCCATTTCTTCGTGATACTCTGACTGATACTACCAGTTCTTACATAACTCAATTTTCATTTCACATTATTTGCATATTTTAATACAATTTTCCTCCTGCAAGATGAAATTTCAGTGTCATTCTAAGTAGCATCAATTGATGTAACTTAGTATATAAAATTGTACTTCAAAAGTTCTGTATTATATGATTTAGTCGCTTGACTTATTGTAGTTTACAGAGTCAGGGGCTTTATATTTATGAAAGAATATGCAGAAATACATATGCAGATAATTAGAATTTGTTGCCACCTTCTCTTTCCTGAATGTTGTCTAAGGAGTGATCTCACAATGAGTTCATTTACACTGTTAGAAGTTATTTTAATGCAGCTTATAAGGTTGACTAGTTGCTCTCTTTAGATATGATTTATTGGTTACACAAATCAAATAGTGTAGTCCTAAGGACAATTTGATATGACAGGATACTTATATGACTGCTTTTATCCCAGTTTGTTAATGAAAGTTGTCTTGTAAGAGGAATTTATCAGGACTTCTCCTTACTTAAATTGTGGGGAAATGTTAAAAGTAACCTCCCATTGGTGGTTAACACACAAAAATTCTGATATCATGATTAACTTTCTTTTGTGAACACATATGACAATATAAAAATCATACTCAATTTTATGTATTCTTTTGTCTTAATTTATATCCAAAAATAAATCTTCATCTGGAATGCTTTTCACATATTTCTAATATATTAATTGTTATTCCCTTTATTTTATTTTTTTTAAATTCAAAATATCTTTTTTCATTTTACATACCAATCCAATTTCCTTTTTCCTCCACTCCTTCATTCCCTCTANTGCTTTGGGGAAGGTCCAAGACCCTGCCTACTATTATCTAGGCTGAGCACAGTATCCATCCAAAGAGAATAGGTTCCCAAAAAGCCAAAACAAGCAGTAGGGATAAATCCTGCTGCTACTGCCAAATGCCCTGCAGTCTCCCCCAGAAAACGTTTGGAACTATGCTGTTTCCTTTCCTGTCTGGCTGGAGTTGGTGAGTTCCTATTAATTCAAGTAAACTGTTTCAGTGGCGAGGAAAGAGATTTTTTGATTAGGGGAGCCATTATGGGGCTAGGAAGAAACCTGGCACTAGAGAAATTCCCAGGAATCCACAAGGATCACTCCAGCTAAGATCCTCAACAATAGAGAAGATTGTGCCAAAGCTGGCCTTGCCCTGTAGTCAGACTGATGAATATCTTAAATATCACCATAGAACCTACATCCAGTAACTGATGGAAACAGAGGTAGAGACCTGCATTGGAGCACTAGACTGAGCTCCCAAAATTCAATTGAAGAGTGGAAGGAGTGAGAATACGAGCAAAGAGGTCAAAACAATAATATGCTAATTTTTTACAAAATAGTATTTTGAAGACCAAGTAAATAAATTAATGGCACACACAAGTTATTATTGATTGGTTTATTGTTACGTGTTTTGTAAATTGTATTTACATATATTAATGATAATGTAAACCCTATAATCTGGCATTTATTTGCACTACTAGAATTTTTTGACAAGTGGTTAACATGGAGTTAGGCAGACAATTATAAATATGGACATAAAACCATAATGTAGCCAAAAGCATTAAAACCCAATATTTTCTTTATAAATTCAAATCTCGTGACATGTGGTTGATAAAATCAAAGTTCCATAACATGAATGTTTTACTACTGATTTCTCTAAGAGAAGGATGCCATAAAAAAACTTGAAAATTAAGTTTGTGGGAAGAACATCAAAATAACTTCTCAAAACATCTTGACTAAGTAAATTGAGCCTGCCTTTTATCGCTTTCACATGACTTTCAGAAATAATGCATTTGCAAACAAATACCTGATATGTTTTGTAACAACAGAGCCTTTCTTGGTTAACATTAATATCACAAGTGTTTCTATGTCAAATGATACATGATACCTTTTCAACAATTAGAGCATTATGAAAATAGGATTATTATGACTTTGAGGCGAACCATGGTCTATGTAAGAGATTATATATAAAGAATATAGTAACACAAAATATTACGCTTTTTTCCAAGTATGACATAGACTAGAGGGAAGTAAGAATGCAGAGGAACAAAGTCTGGAATCTTCCATCTGTTTATGCTGTCCTAAGCCATTCCTGGTGTAAAGGACACACATAGGAAGTAGACAGACAAAATGTATTTGGCCTAGTTATAAGAGCTGGTAAAGGCAAAGAAATCACTTTGGAAATGCTAGGATCTAGTAATGTGTAGTATGTCATTAATATCAGCAAAGTATAGATCATTTGGAGAATTTTAAAGAGTGTTCTAGCTTCTCTAAGGATTTCAATGCAATATGATATCAAGGCAGTATTTTAATATTGGCAGCATCTGTTCATTTAAAAGTGACACTTTCATGGACTACTGTGGTTTGTTACAGCATGTATGGAACTTCACTATCCAAATCTTAAATGTTACATGACATATAAGAAAGGGAACTCTGAGTTGGGTTTCAACATGGCATCGGTAGAAGGTTCTTTCCTGGATCTTTGTACTCTGTTCATCCATCTGGGTGAACATTAAGCCAGGATATCAAATGAGACTTGTGAAAGCAGAAGTCAGTATTATATAAACCTGGACTTTGAGGTCATAGTAGGTGACATGGGTAACTACCAAGTTAAAAGAACTCTACTAATGTAAAATGGGCCTTGGCTGAGGTGAAGCTAAATGTTTTTGTTTTGAATTATTGAATCTCTCTCTCTCTCTCTCTCTGTCTCTGTCTCTGTGTGTGTGTGTCTGTGTGTGTGTATGTGTGTGTTGGGAGTGAGGTGGGGTTACAAATTTTAATAGTTGCAAGTTTTTCTTTGTTGTACCCACAAACCAGCTTGTTGATAATATTAGTTATCTTGTCTTCACTGGGAATAAGTTCCTACAGATAGTACATGGTGTCAAGATTATGTCATAAAAAATTTAATTTTCTAAAATATTCAAAAAGGTAATAAAGTTAACGCTATTATTATTAGTAAATACGTGAGTTTCTACAAATGCTGCTATAGATATAAGAATTCATATTTTTCATTATATATCAATTTTATTAATGTGTCTTATATGACCTATTTAAATATTCACATAAGGACTACATTTAGTGAAAAATTCAATTAATAAGCCCACATTAATACTTCTCTTTTCTAGGTACCTAACAATTAAAACATCCCAACATATTATTTGTCCTTTTCTGACTTGTATAGTGCATAATGTGTCATACTATAGGAACAGTTTAAAAGCCAAGACATGCTTAATAAGTGTTACACCAGGTTGGGCAGTGTTTCTGGTTCACTGAGCTAAAGGTCTGATAGAAAAAAAAGATACTTATTAGAACTGTGTTCTTTTAGGCATTTTTAAGGACCAGAAATAAATTCACTTTCATTATACTTTGGGGAGCTGTGAAGAAACACTTTGGTGCATATAAGGTCGGTATTCAGAGCAGTGATACCATAACACCATTTCTTGTTTGGACATAATGTTCAGTCACAAATCATTTCATACTAAAGTTCCTGAATAAAATATGAATCCATACCTTTTTAAAGATTATCCTCAAAAATGTCTGTCTAAAGATCTTTTTAGAGTCAGATAAAATGAGAAAATAAAGGAGACAGGACAAAAGAAGGAATAGTTTCTAAGTTGGTTGATTCTTGAGGACTCAATCATAAGTATATTCTCTTTTGAATCTGAGCATTATAACCATATGTCTAGTGTGTTTACAGTGTTGATTTGTGCTGAACACTGAACACTGTGATACCTGAAATGACAAAAGAGACCATTTGTTCATAGAATCTCACTCTTTTAGAAGCCTGACATGTAAAAATTAAACATTTTAGGTAAGACACTGTATTGATCGCTTTTCATGTTTCTGGGATAAATTATCTGACATAAAAAAGAACCCAGGGAAAGAAATAAACTTTTAGAGTGTGCAATTTACCAGGAAAAAAAAGGCATGTGGGCTTCATGGTGATAGGAACTTCATGGTGGACATGAACTCCTTTCTTCTGAGCAGAACAGGAAGGAGAGAGCTCACTTTCTCTTCCCTTTTCATCAAAAAGATTGGCAGGAGGTTCCAGGCAGTAACTGCCTGCAGGATACTTGGTCTACTCCTTATATCATGTTAATGAAGTCTATTGCCTCCCCCTCCCCTTTTGGGATGAAGAATATAAGCATGTGGAAAAGAAGCAAAGATGACTTTCAGTACTCACTGGATTTCCCTCCCAATGCTATTCTGGCTTTCTGTGTTTTATTTTATCATATCTCTGTACCTTTTTCCTGATAATTCTAATCCTCCTGTTTCTACCCTGGAAATGTGAATTCTGTTGAGGCTGGACCCAGGTAAGTCTCTAAATCCAATGATTTAGAGAGCCAACCATGGGCTTTCTGGCTGTTTCATCATCTATAACCATATGTGTATTTCATACAGCTGAATCCCTCTCCAGATGACATGCATGTTGATGAAGTTAGTGTAGATATTGTTCCTTCAATGGTAATAAGTCCTTCAGCCATTATTGACATTATTCGACTAGAAACCTGTTTGGGTATGATAATGTCTTCTTTTGCAAGGAACTTTAGAAAAATAGATGCATGAGTTTCGGAATCACAGGTGGTTCAGAACTTAGGTATATTTATACTTCATTGCACTTTTAATTTTTTAATTTATTTTGCTTTTTAATTGAAAATTTCCAACACCTCCCCTCCTCTCATTTTCCTCCCCCTCCCCACTCCCTCTCCCTCTCCAGTACAAAGAGCAGTCAGGGTTCCTTGCCCTGTGGGAAGTCTAAGGTCCTCCCCGCCTCCATCCAGGTCTAGGAAAGTGAGAATCCAAACAGACTAGGCTCCCACATAGCCAATATATGCAGTAGAATCAAAACCCAGTGCCATTATCCCTGGCTTCTCAGTCAGCCCTCATTGTCAGTCACATTCAGAGAGTCCAGTTTGATCACATGCGCCATCAGTCGCAGTACAACAGGCCTTGGTGAGATCCCATTAGATCTGCCCCATCGTCTGAGTGGGTAGGTGCACCCCTCATGGTCCTGACTTCCTTGCTCATGTTCTCCCCCCTTCTGCTCCTCATTTGGACCT
>LOEQ01004611.1:164414-176301 GCA_001685075.1 Bramus lutescens
TTTCTACTTCTTCTGCATTAGGGTGTTCAAGTCTTCCTGTTGTATGTTCGCTGGGCTCTGATGTTATCACCTTGTTTTTCAGATTGTTGGAAGAATTCTTGCATTGGCGTCTGCCCATCTCTTCCTTCAAATGCTCTCCAATGGATCCTCTGGTACAGGATCAGGGCCCCTTGCTGACCAGGGACCTTGCAGAAAAAGGGCTAACTTTCTGATGCAGGCTTAGTGAAACAAAATAACTCTCACCCGGGTGCACTCACCATCCTGTCCCAGCCCCCAAACAGGCTGAGCTGGGGGATCTTCTGGCCCTGAAGAAAGGAAGGGGAGCTTGGGTGCAAGCTGGGATGGGATAGGATGAGAGAAGTATTAGCCAGGGACAGAAGCCCCCACAGAATGACCAGAAATGTTAGGGGGTTGAGGAATGTTTTTGCTCCCTTTCTTTGGTTTCTGCCACAAGTCAGGAACACACCCCTCCAATGGAGCTTCTGTTACAGGATTAGGGTCTCTTGCTGGCCAGGGACCTTGCAGACAAAAGGGCTTTCTGCCTGCAGTCTTAGTGAAACAATGGAACTCCTGCTTGGTTGCACTCACCACCCTGTCCCAGCCCCAAAATAGGCTGAGCTGGGGGATCTTCTGGCCCCTAAGAAGGGAAGGAGAGCCTGGGTGCAAGCTGGGATGGGATAGGAAGAGAGAGGTATTAGCTGGGGAGAGAAGCCACTGTAGAATGACCTGAGAGGTTAGGGGTTGAGGAATGTTTGTGCTCCCTCTCCTCGGCTCCTGCCATCGGTCAGGAACACACTCACCCTCCGATGGATCTTCTGGTACAGGATCCACTTCCTTGCTTTAGAAAACTATCTTTTCAAAGCAATATCAGTAAATATAATAATTTTCCTAATATTTTTACCTAACTAGTTCTATAATATTGTTTTTTGCACATGTTCGTTAATGGTTGCACGAGTGTGTAGATGTCATATACCAATATCATGTCCGTCCTCAGTTGCTCTCTTCCATGGGTTTTGAGGCAGGGTCGCCCATTGAACTTGAAGCTTACACTGAAGAATGGAAAACCCACAGCAATTATTCTGTTGTGTCTCTCAGTACCAAAATTAAAGGCACATGCTTCAGCACCCTTCATTTTAACATGCTGTTATGGGTAAAAAACCCGATCCTCTCACTCATATAACAAGGATTTTGCACTATATCTCAAACCTGTGTTACACTATTATCTTCAAATAAAACCTTTTGTGCGAGTTATTATTCTATAGTTTAATTCTACTATGAATCTTATTTAAATTTAACCCTCCTGTAAAGGAAACAACATAATCTTATTACTCACATTGTATGACTTTGGCTTGTAAGTTTCGAGAGTGGTGAATATGGCCAAGAAAGAGGAGATACTTAAGTCATATAATCCCCGATTCGATGTTCTTGGATCAGCGAGCTGCGCCACAAATGCAATACTCTCGCTTAACATACCTTTTCTCCCATTCTCCACTTCTCCAGTGAGGTTTTCTGGTTGTGTTTAAAAACTAATGC
The DNA here is from genome assembly GCA_001685075.1 of Bramus lutescens. Classification (NCBI taxonomy): domain Eukaryota; kingdom Metazoa; phylum Chordata; class Mammalia; order Rodentia; family Cricetidae; genus Bramus; species Bramus lutescens. The sequence goes on from LOEQ01004611.1 coordinate 165,948, forward strand.
TTTTAGGGATTAGGTTCAGTGCTAATTCTTTTGACGAGTTTAGTCAGATTCTAGATAGATGATTGCACATCTCACTTCCCAGGAGGATCCAAGATGCGATAACCTTGATCCTCTAAATTTTGAAAGTCACCAGACTGACCATTGCAATCCCTGAGTGATTTGCCACCATCATAATTTAAAAATCCAAGAACACAAGAAAATGCAAATGAAAATCTGTTTGACACCTACTCACAACTGAAAGCCATTCCAGGTGAGCCTGAATTTTGCCGTGGTCCGTCTCATTTTTTCCATACTGCCTATCATGTTCAGTGAGTTTTGAAAATGAAAGATTTATGCACTGTGTAAGGTCTGCAGTCTGATTACCACCATATACCCTATAGAGGCACATTGTTGAATAAACAGGAAAGCTTTTATCCTGCCAACCTGCTGGGTGCCTTTCTCCAAGGCTGAGTCAACACACAGCAACTGCCATGTGATATATTTGAAAGTGTGGACGGAGGGGGTGATCTTTCCCAGATTTATTAGGAAAGGATGGCTTTCAGGTCTTCCAATTTTATGTCTATATACTGCTGCATAATTCAAGTTCGAGTCTTATTGATATACACATTCTATTTCAACTTGGGCAAAATAAATATGACAAGAAGTATCTAAGAATAGCAAACAACTAGAAATGTACTGGCTAGTCTTTGCTGCACATAGCCTCTGAATACTTCAAAAGCAAATTAAAGCACATTTAAATTAATATATGCTTATATGAGAGAGAGGATGGTGGTGGTCATTGCTTTCAGGTTTATTTTTCAATTTTTAAGAAAGCACATATACTCTGCTGGTTCACAGTTTGCAGCAAAAGCATCTGGACTCAGTTACATTTATTTATGTTCTATTGTAACTAAAATGGCTTAGCTGAAAAGTATTTCAGAATTTATATAAGGAAAAATAAAACTGACTGGAGGCTCATGTGCCAAGTTTTTAGCCCAAGCAAAATGTCGTGGCTGATTTCTAAACAAAATGGAAACACTGGCAGCACTCCTTATGCTGGTGGTACTGTGAGAATGCCAGGTAAACACAAGAGTCCGCGCTAATAATGGGTGAATCTGTCCAGACCTTTGCCATTCATATTCTTTCATGACCACCAAGATGCACGAAAACTCTCAGAGAACATTTTCCTATAAAATAAAGAGCTCAAATCCTCCCACTTTTCCATTTTAACTAAAAATATTTTTCCTGATAATAGACTATGTCCTTAAAGGGTCTACTTACAAAGGACTCTGGAGACAGCAATAACAAAACCATTTTAAATAATCAATAAAATCAAAGCATTTAAGCTGAACTTCCTGCTAATGCATTTCATGTGTTTATGAAATCATTAAGATATAGAATTTTATGCCACTCCTATTACCCCTGCCTTTACATTACTTTAACTTAAAGTTTCTATAACTTTTTATATTTTTAACTTTATTTTGACTTTTGATAAGTTGTATGAACCATGCTTGCTACTGAGTCTCCTTTCAGTCATTTCCACTCTCTTTAATCACTAGTAATAACTATGCTACACACAGGTAAATTGTGTGTGTGTATGAATATGTGTAATGAGGGTGGTATGAATGAGTGTTGTGTATGTATAACTGGAATATGTTAATGTGATATGCAGATGCAAACAATGCGTAATCCAGAGTGAAACATTGGGTGTCCGCATTATCACTTCTCACCTTGTTACACTAAGTCAGGGGTTCTGACTGGTTCTGAAGCTACTCTGGTGTAAAGAGAAAGAGCTTTCCACAGAGTAGAAAGCTTTCTCAAGTTCATGCCAGCTTTTAAATGGATGCTAGGAACTGAACTCAGGTCCCAAGCTTATGCTGCTAGCACTCTTACACAGTGAGTTATTTTTCAGTTTAGTTCTCAATTTGCAAATATAAGATATTTCATATGGTATTTTCTTTGTCTAGTTCGCTTGTTTTCTATGATGACCTTCAGCTCTATTTCACTGCAAGTGATAGCATTCCATTATTTATGACTATGCAATATTCCTTTGTGTTTCTTTAGTTTCTTTACATAGTCATCTAACTTAGGGTACTGAAGTTGACTTCTTACTTTAACCAGTATGAACAGTTCCGCAAGAAGCAGCTATGGGCAGGTATTATTTTTTAATGACAGCTTAATTTTATCTTCATGATATGTGAAAGCTGGGTCATATGGGGTATGTAGCTTTAATACTTTGAGCCACTTTGTTATACTGTTCTTCATATGATTTAATTGTTTTATATTCCCAACAATGTATGAGAATTTCTTATTCCTAAAACCCTTGCCAGTGTTTGCTATTTACTTGCCCTTTTACTTACATATGAATGTAAATAAGTATACATTTCTACAATAGTCATTCTAATGTATGGAGGATGTTTTTCATAGATTTGGTTTATATTTATCTGAAGGCAGATATAAATGAGCTTTTTCTGGTTTTGCTGTTTGCCTGTTGTTCATATTTTTCATTTTAGTATCTATTCAGATAATTAGTGATTTTAGAAGACAATGTTTCTTGCTCTTTTATTGGTTTGTTCTTATTTATCTGCATATATATTTGGAATTTATTACTTTACAGATAGTATTTAGCAAATGTTTTCTTCAATTATCTAGGTTTTCTCTTTGTTAACTGCTTTCTTCACTGGTCAGAATGTTACAGAGGTGGTGTGATTCCCACCTCATTTTGCATTTATTACCTGAAAAGTGCCAAAATAGTTGTATCTTCTAGAAACGACCTAAGCTACATCCATGAAGTCTTCACGATATGGCCTCCTAAAATCAACCTGATCAAGAACAAGACTAATGGACACACTAATGTTGAAGAGAAATACTCAAGATGCCTCAACTCTAGACAAAGAGCTACATGCAATTAAGAAATGTTTGAAGAAAAAAAATCCTTCCACAGGGAAGAATACACCAAGTGGTAATCTAGTAACAAATGGTCAACTTTAAAAATCCACATATAAATCCATGTATAAGTAACATTGTAAAGATTGAATAAGTTATGTTAAGAACACACACACACACACACACACACACACATACACACAGTTAAAAAAAAACAGGCCATAACATGGGAGGGTTTTTGAAGAAGGAAAAGAGAATTATTATAATCTAAATCAGTTAACGACCATAAGGGTGTTTAAAAACATATCCTCAATTATTTCTTAATTTAACAATATAATTTGCAATTTATGCCAAGATGTTGAATTTACTGTGTTAACTTTTTTGTTTGTTTGTTTCTTTGTTTTTCGAGACAGGATTTCTCTGTAGCTTTGGAGCCTGTCCTGGAACTAGCTCTTGTAGACCGGGCTGGTCTCGAACTCACAGAAATCTGCCTGCTTCTGCCTCCCAACTGCTGGTATTAAAGGTGTCTGCCACCACCACCCAGCTCACTGTGTTAACTTTAACAGTGGGTGAAAGACAGAAGTCATGCGGTAAACCAGTTTTAACAGCAGTGTTTATCAAAGACTCTTCTTTTTCTAGTCTGTATAGTATTCTCGTTCTTCATTGAAAACTGGTGGCCGTTTGTTCTGGGATCTTCATCTGTTCCATTTGACTGCGTTACTTCTGTGAGTCTTCCATGTCACACTTTTGTTTGTGTGACTCTACAGTATTCTTTTATTTTTCAGCTATTTGTCTTATTATATACAATGAAGGGTTTCATTATGATATTCTGTTATATCATTGCAGTTTATATGAAAATCAATTTGAAATAGTTTTCAATAGCAAAATTGTTAAAAAATACATGGAAGAAAATTTATAGGAAACTGGCTCATAAAGTTGTTGTGAAATGTGCTTTTAATAAAAATTCTGAAGTACATTCTTCGTTCTATCGACATGGAATGTTCAATACATCTTCGAATTAACTCTAAATGACATTACATGAAAATTATCTCTAATTTTGTGTATATATGAACACACTCTATAGTTTATTTAGAATGTCAAATGGAGCTAAATAATAAGTACAACCCTGAGATTAGGAGAAAAATACTCCTTAGAATCTTGAATTTTTGTACATTCCTCTAGTTTATGTATAAAAGTTTCTACATTTATTTTTTTCTCAGAAAAAATGAAAGAGCAAACTTTTATTTGTGTACATGGATTAAATCTATGACTTCATGAATTTTATTTGGAGGTTTTCCTAAGCATAAATTGCATTAATTCTGGAATTAATTACTTGTACATGTTGATAATCTACTATATCAGGTTCTGTTCTGGGTAGAGAAACCAATCAGAAAACAAAACAGATATAGTTCAATAAAACTCACTTTGTAAATGGAGTAATAGACAAGACATAGGAATTTGAAAATGAGTAAGACAAGGGTATATAATTACATTCAACGGAGGAAACCACAGGAGTATCCTGCTCACTTCATACTGTGTACACATGATTTTATTTGTTTTGCTAATCTATTTTTAGAGTATTTGCCATCTTATGAATAAATTATTCTGATTTATTTTTGATAGATTCATTTTGGCTCAGCATTCATAACAATGTAATACATTTTTATAAATGTTGACTATGAGAAAGATACTCAATAGCTTTTATTTTCTGTCTTATATTCATTCATGTAATGACATACTAATTTTTATTAAGTGGGAAAATGAAAAAAATACTTCAAATAAATTGTATGTATTATATGCAAGTTAGCTATTCCTTCTGTATACTTACTTCAAAGATTATAATAATTTTTTTTTATTTTATTTAAGTCAGTATTATTTTGGTAGGTTGTTTTTATTTTGGTCATACAATTACTTGTTTAAATGCTTAATACAATGTAAAGTATCTTCAGTGTTGTCCTAGTTGGATTTTTATTGCTGTGAAGAGATGCCTTGACCATGACAACTCTTGTAAAGGAAAACACTTAATTGGGCCTGGTTTAGAGTTCAGAGGTTTTGTTCATTATCACCATGGTAGAAAGTATAGTGGCAGGCTTGCATACATGGTGCTATAAAAGGAGCTGAAATTTCAACATCTAGATCAAGCAGCAGGAAGAGTTAGCCACTGGGCCTGGCTTAAACTTCTGAAACCTTAAAGTCCAACCATCAGTGACACACTTCCTCCCAAAAGGTACTTCTACTCCAACAAGGACACACCTCCCAATAATGTTACTTCCGTGTGCTGAGGGGAGGTCTTTCTCACTCAGACCACCACAAATGTTTTAAATTCTGAAAATTCAGAAAACTTAATCAAATTTTGGTGTGGATTTCACCATGTGAAGTATATAATTTTAGCTTGTGTAGTACATTTCCCCTGAAAACATTATTTCTACACTGATAATATTTATGCTATATATGGCTTTGCCAAAGACAGAATAATGTGCAGTATATATTAAAATATGTAATTCATGAACCCATAGTGAATGTAACAGAATGCAAAAAACCTACTTAAGCTTAAGCCTGGCAGAAATCTTGGTAAGGAGATAGGGAAGTAGGCTTGGAATTCTACCACTAAGGAAAGAGTTATTAACAAATGGGAGGCTGTAGGAGAGTCTGTTTTCTCTAATGCTGTGAGATTGGTTCATTGGAAGGTTTACCCCTCTCCAGAGCACTAGACCCTGGAAGTATCGTTAGACAACAAAAAATGGATTATATAGGAAGGAGGAGAAGAATAAAGAAGAAATAAATTGAAAAAGAAGTTGATAGATAGGAATAAAGGAAGGAAAGGATGGTAGGAGGGAGAAAGAAGGAAAAGAAGGGAGGAAGGAAGGAAGAAAGGATGGAAGGAAGTTAGTTTGCTGGTAGGATCATGATAGTTGGGAAGCTGGAGCTGAGATATAAGCTAGTTGGATAAACATGATATATTTTTGTATTTTCTGTCATTTTCCAACTTTATTTTTTGCAACCCATTTATTGAAATACAATTTTGATCATTTTAATTTTAATTTTTGATATACATTAAGCTAAAATATTTATTTTATTCCCCCTAGTCTTTTTTTATCAATTAACTATGCCTCTTCATACTAAATCAAGTTTAACAATATAAGATGAATACATAGTTCTTAATACCTATAACTGTTTGACAGAATGTTAGTTTTTATTAACAATTAGTTTATGTAACAAAATCAATAGTAACGATTAGATATATGTTACTATGTATGTATCTTGAACATATTATTTACATTAAATATAGTATTTGACATGGTAGTCTCATCATGATTTCTTGAATTCATTCATCTGCTTAACCTGTATGTAGAGTATATTTATATGCCATCTTGCATTGCCAGTAAAGTATCTCCTATTATAGAATGACCAGATGTGTAGATTTGAAATAATTTCTTCCATTTTTCCCATATCTTGAAGACCTCATTTACATACTGTGATAAATTTATTCTATTTTTCAATTATAATAGCTTCCTAATTGTTATTATTAGACAGTGTATCTGTCTATCTAATTAAGAAATAATAAAAGCATAGTATGGTAATATAAAAATAGCAAACTTATTATAATACAGAGGCCAATGAAAAATCTTTCCATGATTTGAATTTGTACCAATTACTTTTCTATTTCATTAAGTAAATGGTTACAACATTGTAATCGGTAGATCATTATGTTTTAGTCTGAAGTGTGCCTAGTCAGCTATAAAAAGATTGGTTATATCAAACCAATGTACACCACAAAAGGAAATGCTCATTTTATTGATCACTTAAAAGTGCTAATATGGTATATTAAATAAATTTTGCAAAAAGGTGACATCAAGGCTAGAGTTCATACACTGATCAGACTGTGACAAACGTTGGGGATTTGTCTAATTTTGGAAGACATCAAAATTTTCCTCAATCAGTGAAAGATTGGACTTTTAAAAATTAAAATTATGCTTAAAATCAATTTCATATTACACAACAAATATTCCTTTACTAGTAAAAGCAGAATAGTATATAGTCATCTAGTAGTATAATTTACACTCTTCTATGGAGAATAGTATTAATGTTCTGATTTATAGAAGTAAATGCTTAAGTAACTGGAATATGTTCTCAATAGATACATTAACAAACATACTCACTGCTCTTCTTTAGAGAGCCTTAAAAGGTTTTGCGTTTATGACTCCCTTTCAGGGTTCAGTTAAAGACACCACAGATAGCTAAATGCAGACTAGAAATCTGAGGGTAAAGATTTGAGGGGTAGGAAATCTCACAACAGGAATCATCTGTCCATATTTCTTTCTTCTTATCTTTCTCACTTCTATACATTCTCCCTTGCTTTTTCTTCTACAATGTTCTACACTGTTCCCCTCTCTACCCATTACAAATGTTCCCAGTCATATATACCCCTAAAACCAGGAATTCCCCAGCCCTAACAGGTTCCAGGGCTGGAGTTCTTATGCTCCATAGAAAATCAGATACGGGTTTTCACACACACACACACACACACACTCACATAGAACCATGGGAAAGGCTAGTATAGTACATGTCTGATGAACTTTTTAATGGTGAAAGATAGTTAAGAAAGGAATTAAATCATCAGGAAATTCTAAAGGGGAGGTTTAGTAGTGTAATGTACTTCATTTTTAAGTGGTTAGTAAAGAGCTAAGGAGTTTATTTTCAAGAAGATTATAAATAGGACATGGGTTGTATTTTATATCAGTGTGCTACTTCTTTTTTCCCAGTATGCCAAGAGTCAAGCAACAAAGCAGCCAATGTAAACAGTCAGATCATGGCTCTGTATCAGATAGCACATACACCAGATGCTGCAATTTCTATGGACTTAAGTCTGGAGTTAGACTTAAACTGCTCTAAGTAAAAAAAAAGACCCAGGCCTCTAAATGATCAGTTCTGGTCTATGCTGTTATCAGCCATTCCATTTGTGGTTGTTGTGTGGTGTAGGAGGTCCTTCAGTATTTGTGATTCTTTCATGGGTTAACCAATAAAGAAGCTGCTTGGCCTGATAGGGCAGAGCTTATTAGATAGGTGGAGAAGACAGAACTGTATTCTGGGAGGAAGAAAGCAGCAGATAGAGCCAAGCCAACATGAAGCTGCCAGGTCAGACATGCTGAATCTTTCCTGGTAAACCATGACCTCGTGGTGACATACATATTATTAGAAATGGGTTGTATCAAGATGTGAGAGTTAGCCAAGAAGCGGCTAGATATAATGGGCCAGGTAGTAATTAAATTAATGCAATTTTTTGTGGTTATTTCGGGGGTTAAGCTAGCCGGGTGGCAGGACGCAGCCTGCTCCCTCATACGACTAACTCCATGTAAAACCTGAGAGGGCTTTAAAAGGAATTCTAGACACAAATATAGAGTTTAACACAGCCTTTTGCTGTTCGCTGGCAGGGTGCCGCAAAAATTTTCCTGAGTCAGCAATAGCAGCAAGAAAAAAGCTGCGCCCTTTTAAAACACGGCTTCCTGGGATGTGCCACCAGTACAAATACCAGCTATTAAGCATTTAAATAGCATTTGTAGGCCCGGACGTTTGTGTGCCCACTTGGGGTTGGGAACAAAATACCTGAGACCATGCCTGTGGCTTGGTGCTCCCTGCCTGGGCAAGTGGCAGAATCAGGTCTACTAGGCATACAGAAGCAGAAGAGCATGGCAGATTCCTGCCGCCATACATAGATATGTTTCCAGGCTGTGCAGTGCTCTGCGTGGCAAATTTGACAGTAACTCAGAAAGGAAGAATTTATGTGCCACACGTTCAGTCTCAGAATTAAAATGCTGAGTGCAGCTCCTATCTGGTGGCCCCAGAGCTAGCAGAATTGGTACATCCACCATTTTGAAATTGGAGGGAGGTGGAGGTAACACCCAGAGCAGCCGCAACCAAGCTGCTTAGCATTTTAAAAGCTCTTCAAGACAGTAGAGAATTAAAGACAATACAATAGGACAGATTTAGACATAAAAGCCCTCTAAATGGGTCGTCATTTTAAATATACGTAGGTAGACATGAAAGAGAAAATAAAAGGAGTATAGAAAGTCATAAAATAAAATTAATGCTTTAAAAAAGAGGATAAAGTCTTTAAAAAGACAGAGTACACATAGTTATAGATTAAAAAATAAGCTACATAAAAATGTAAAATTAACAAAGAGTCTGGATTTTCTGTATTATTGTGTTTTCTTTGATTTTTTTGACTGTAAATGGGCTAAGTATAGAGAGCATTTCATTGTATGGGCTAAGCTAAACGAGCATGTATATTATAAAGGTATCTTGACTTCAGAATTTGGGTTTAAGGATATGATGCTTTGGAAAAGAGATTCTTCTTTTGTTTTCACAGAAGATGAGACCCTGTGAATTGCTTCTAGACCAATATGGTATGATAGACCTCACCCTCCTGAAAGGTCACCATGAACACCTTCAGAAAATTACTTCGCTCAACTGCCAACTGAGATGAACCTAGTAGACAGGTTATAGCATGAAAGACCTGAATAATAATGCCCCATACAGCACGAAGCAGTTTAGAGAGAAAAAACTATGCCCATATTCCCAAATATTGTTTATAAAGGGGAATATGATATAGATATTAATAATTTGCATTGGTATGGATTTTGCTTTATTGATATAAATTAAAGGTCAATCTTGTTATATGTATATTTCTGCTCCTGATTAAGGTATTGTGATTATGTAGTTCATTTAAAAATGTAATGTATAATTAGGAAATAGAGGTTGTTAATGAATACTCATCTATATAGTCAAGTTTGTAGTCATGACAGTTAGATTTTCTAGATGTGCATAGACATATTTCAGATAGTCATTATTCATATCTTTCAAAGACTACAGAATATGGCATTTAAAATGTTTTAATAACTTAGGGCTTTTTATGACGGTGAGACACGTCTGCTCCTGGCAGCACCAAGCTACTTCAAGAGGAAGATGGGCATNAGACTACAGAATATGGCATTTAAAATGTTTTAATAACTTAGGGCTTTTTATGACGGTGAGACACGTCTGCTCCTGGCAGCACCAAGCTACTTCAAGAGGAAGATGGGCATCGAAGAGTCTTTTCATGGAGTTTGATAGGCATTTGGGCAAGAAACTGCTCTTTCCTGGACTGTTGCATAAACTGGGCATAAAGCACCCACAGAGAGAGGACTGCTGAACTTTCCTAAAGGTGAGATGATCCTTCGGGGTTCCTGATTCATGAAAGTGTCTAATAGACATTCTGCAGGACACAGAAGAAAGTGTCTGAACTATCTTTAAAATTTCCTGCTTCATGGAAATGTCTGCTGGATACTATGAGCCTGTAGACTGAAGATGGATGCCCCAATGGTACAGAACTTTGGGTGACTGTCCAGGCAGTGAGATTTCTATGTCATTTCAAGAGTTTTGGAAGTTGCTTACTTCGTGTTTACTTAGGTAATATTATATCCTTCTGGAGTCTTTGATGGGGTTGAAGAAT